>RJWH01009206.1:0-24435 GCA_004363575.1 Solenodon paradoxus | reverse complement strand
GAGGAAAGGAGAAAGAGGCAAGGGGAAGGGGCAGAGAGGAGGAAGGAGATGAGAGGGGAGAAAGGGGAGGAGGGTAAGAGAAAGAAAGTAGAGCATAAAGAGGCTGGACACAGTGTAGGAGGGGGAGGTGAGTGTGTGAGAGGAAGACAAAGGCTGGAAGGTGAAGGGGGAGCGGCTGGAGCAGTGAGTGCCCAAAGGAGAGTCTGACCCTGAGAACTCATTCCAGAGCTAGAGACCGAGCAGAGGGGATGGAGAGGTGGCTGGTGGAACAATAGACACCATTTCAAAGGCCAGGTGCCTGGCTTTGACCATTGTCCCATCCTTGGCTGGAGCAGACTGACAGACACCTTCCGCCTGGTTCCAAGGCTTGCTCCTCCACCCTCGCTCCACCCCAACTCCTGCCACCTCTCCCTGTCATTCTGTCTCATGCAGTCAGTAACTGGGCACCTCCCTGCCACAATTACAGTCCAGGACCCCTCCTGTGGAGAGATTTCCTCTCGGCCTCTTTCCCTGCAAATTCCAGCCCAAGCTGGTAAAAGGGAGTCACAGGGCCCATTCCCTTTCCTAGAGTTTGGGTCTCCCCATCCCAGTGACTCAAGGCTTCTCCACCACTAAGTTCAGTGGCGACCATGAGTCAGCTCAGAGCCCCAGGACCCCTGCTTCTAATGAGGTCAAGGGACACCCCAGGGGTAAGTGGGGGCCGGTTACCCAGTCTACCAGCATGAACAAAGGTCCCAGTTTCCACACCGATTTCTGCTTGATCCATCTTCCTCAAATCTCTTGTCCCCCAGGAATGGCAGAGACCCCACTAAGGGGTTTCTGCCAGTGCTGAGTGCCAGCCCCCAGGGGCAGGGCCAGGGGCTGGGGCTGGGGCTGGGCTTGGGTCTGTCTGATCACCTTTCTACACCTTGTTTCTATGCCGAGTACGCAGGGCGATGCGGTACTGCTGGCACAGGGTGCAGATGGTGGAGACGTGTAGACAGAAAAAGTTCAAGAGTGTGTGTGGGGCTACGCAGGGTTGTGGGGTGCTGGGACTTGGGCCCAGGTGATGAGAGGGAGGAGTAAAGAAAACGGGGCGTGAGGTAAAGGGAAGGACACCTGGGACAAGCACCTGATGTCCTTGTCCTCTGCAGGCCCCCAGACTTAGCCAGAAACCTACATGCAGCTTTCGAGCGGGTGGCCCTCCAGCCCCTGAGGACCTCCAGCCTCAGTTTCCCCATCTCAGAAGGCTGGGGTAGGGTTTGGGGAAGACCCCCCCGGCCCTCGCGCTTGCAAGGGGAACCTGGAGCAGCGGTCCCGGGGAGCACTTCTCGGCTTCACTCACCAGGGTCTGCTCATACTGCAGAGCCCGCGGTTCCATCCCTTCCTCCGCCGCCCCGGCCGCCGCGGCCGCCATCTCGGCTCACAGCCCTCCTGCTCCCCTCCGCGGCTCCGGACTCGGCTCCCCTCCCGCAGAGCCCGCGCCGGCACCCCTCCGGTCCCCGCAGCCCGGGCGGCCGAGAGCAGAGTGCGGCGGGCCCCGGGCGGGTGCCGCTGGCTTAGCTTCCCGCTGGCGTCCCCTCCTCGGTAGGCGGGCCGAGGGCGGTGCCCTCTCCGCTGCTCCGCCCGCCCGCTCGCCAGTCCTCCGGGGCCGGCGCAGCCCGACAGGGTCTGAGTAGGGGCCGCCGCCCGGGCTCGGGAGAGGCTGCAGGGGGCGCTGGGAGCGCGCCAGCTCGCGCCTCCTCTCCCTGGGGGCGGGGGGCCGAGCGGGCTGCCCGGGCCAGGGGGGCGGGTCCGCTGGCACGTGGAGGGGCGGGCGGGGCCTGCGGCGCCCGGCGCCGGGCGGGAGGGGCTGGAGACGCTATCGCTTCGTAGGGCCGGGGGCAGCACAGCGGCTTAAATTACACCTCCGGCCCAGTCTGTTTTAGGAACGGCGCTCTCTGTTCCTCCGGAGGGAACAGCGACTCAGACCGGCCTGGCGAGGGCCCTGTGCTCCGTTGGGGTGAGAAGTGTAGCTGGGGGAACTCGCAGGGGGTCGCTAGGCTCAGAAGCGAGGCAGGTGAGGATGCTCGCCATCGAGACCCTTTGCCTTTCTCTTCCCCTGCTTTCTTCCGTCCCTCCGCAGTTCCCCTGGGGCGTGCACCTGGGGCAACCTGGCCTGCGGGGTGTGTGGGGGCGGATATGGGGAGGGAACAGGAAGGGGTGAGGCCCGAGGGAAGGGAGGTCTAGGCGCCTGGGAGGCCGCTCCTGGGAAGCGGGGGCGTGGGGGGACAGAGGTCGCTTCTCCCTGGCAGGGCCTAAGCTGAAATCCGAGTAGCTGCTGACGTCTCGCCGCCTTGCGGGAACGCTTTGCCCGAGCCCTGCATTCTCTATCAGGGTCCGGAGAAGGAGAGAGCAGAGGATGGGTGGGCAGTGTCAGCGATAGTGTCAGGGAGAGACCCAGGAAGCAGGCAGTGTGCCTGAGCAGGCTGGACTAGAATGAAGGGGCATGTAGGGGACAGAGGCAGTCCTCAGAGGGGAGGGCACGGTGCCAGGATGAAGAGGCACATAAGAGATCAGTGTCCAGAAGACGATGGCATTGGCGGAACCGCAGTACAAGCTGAAGGAGTATCATCTCAGGAGGCGGGCCGGTGATGGAGTTAGTCAGGCCGAAGGGGAGCTGTGGGGGGAGAGAGCAAAACCCAAGGAAGAGGGCAGTGTTGGAGAGGGTGCAGTACCAAGGGAGGGGACAGCGCAGGCTTTCCTCTTCCCCATAGTGACATCATGGCAAATTCCCAAACTGGATGGACCGGGCTCGGATGACATCCAGCAGGCCCGAGCTAGCCCTGGCCATCCTGGTGGACCTCATTGCCAGCTGGAGGGGCTGGGCACGGCGAAACCAGCGCGCTGGGGGGGCGGAGTTCTCCTCCGCCTGCTTTCTGAGCGGACTGTGCCCTCGGCGGGCACGCGGGCGGGTTGGGTAGGGCTAGGGCCGAGCTTCTCTGGGCCAAGGGTCAAGGTCCCCTAGCTGGGGTAGGCCCGCATGCATTCCAGTCTTCGGGACCAAGACTCTGAAGGGGGCGCAGTAGAGTTTCGGCAAAGAGCCAGAGCCGCGCCACCTGGGTCGGAGGTGGGACCTATTGTGTCCCCGCCCCGGGGCGGAGTTATCTGGCCCTGAGACCCGCCCCCTGTACTGGAGCCTCTCGGCGCAATCATTCGGGGCGGAAGTTAAGAAGCCCCGAGACCTAGGAGGCGGAAATGGTTGTGTTAGTGCCTGTTCGTGCGCATGCGTTGTTCTAGTCCTTTGCTGCCGCGCTCCAGGCGCTGCCTTTCTCTCTAGTTTTCTCCACGCGATGGGCGCAGTGTACCCCTAGTCGTGGTCGCACGCTGTTCCTTTCGCCTCTCTTCGTGGCCCCCTCGCCATGGCGGGCATCCTGTTTGAGGATATTTTTGATGTGAAAGACATTGATCCGGAGGGCAAGAAGTTTGATCGAGGTAAGGGATGTAGGGGCGGTTTGGGGAACTGGGCTACGTTTCTCCTCGGGGACAAGCTCCTGGCCCTCCTGGCCACGCAGCTCACGTGGCTGCCCCTGCCGGCAGGTCCTGATGTAGGCACCACCCCCGTGGGAAACAGTTTTGAGGTGAGAAAAGAGATCCCGGCTTTTTCCTGGCTTCACACATGCCGTATCCGGCGCCTGAATGGCCTTTTCTCCTGGTTCTAGCAAACTCCTGGACTTGTTTTTCTTTCAGTAACAGCATACTTTCAATGTATTGGCATTTCTGTTTAGAATTTTTTTTTTTTTTTCCCCCAAAGGAAAGGTGCAGGCAGGAATGAAGGCAAGTAGACAGGCAGAGAGAGGAAGGGAAAATATTTTATTATTTATTTTGTTTAGTTTTTCTTCTTATTTCCCCAGCCCCGGGAACTGAACCCGGGACCTTGGGATGTAAGTACACTGTACCCAACCGCAACTCCACCAGGGCCCACCCTGGACAGCCTTCTGATGGCTCCCCACTCAGCGCTAGTGCTGTGCTATGCCCCTCACAGAGACTTTGTCTTATTTAACCCATCCGGGAGTCTCCGTTAACAGTATTCCTCCAAGAGGTTAAGCTTAAGTAACCCACCTAAGGCAGCAGCGCGAGTAATCCGACTTTAAAGCCTATGTTTTTGCATTGCTCTTAGAATTTTTAACTCTTTGAGAACTCTTCTGAGTTAGTATTAACTGCTTGGTATATATCTATCTCTATATATCTCTTTATCTCTCTCTCTATATATATATCTTTATAACATCAGTGATCAGTAATTGCTTCTCTTGGTGTGTCTCTCCCTTTGCTTGGAGACGGAGATGTTCTTCCAGTCAAACACCAGTTTTTAGGTATCGTGATAATCCCCTCAGCACTGTGCCTGGCACAGAAACATGAAACCTTGGGGATGAATGAAAAACTTGCCCACAGTCAGGTTGTTTCTTAATTACCTAGGTGGGCCTGGAACCTGGATATTATTTGTTCCCAAAGGAGAGGATCTTTGATGCTTTTTGGAGAATTCTGTCCACTTGGTTGTAGTTTCCTGTGTCCTTCTTGCATATCTGGTTCTCATTGAGCCTCCATTTCTGTATGATCCGAGATGAGGCCAGGGGGTACATTAGGTTAGAGTTGAGTGTTCTGTTGCAATATAATACCCCCAAATGAAGTCTGCAGGGTCTGCCCTTGGCCTGGTAATGACCTCTGCCTCTCTGTACTTCTCCAGTGTCTCGATTGCATTGTGAGAGCGAATCTTTCAAGATGGACCTCATCCTAGATGTGAACATTCAGATTTACCCTGTAGACCTGGGTAAGTATTGAACACAGACAATAATAGTTTTGTTTTGTTTTTGCTGTTTTAACTGTTTTTTCACCTTCAGATATTGCCATTATTTTCAGGTGACAAGTTCCGGTTGGTTATAGCCAGTACCTTGTATGAAGATGGTACCCTGGATGACGGTGAATACAACCCCACAGATGACAGGCCTTCCAGGTGAGGAGTGGAGAAGGGAGTACTAGAAATATGCCTGAGGACTAAATAGATAAATGGTTAAGAAAGAATAGCTACTGTGGAATCTTAAGGAAATTGCTGCCTTGAAGCATTTAAACAATGGGCTTATGTTGTTATGTAAATCAAAGTTAACCTCAATAAAAAATAAAAAAATAGAAAAGGCTTTAAAACAAGCAGGTATGTGTCCACAGCAGGGCTGACATGCTGTGAGTTGTGACTTTTGGTGGCTGTGGAAATGAGGAAGGGAGTCTGGTGTGATGGAAAGGCTCTGGAGCCCCACTGAGCTCACATCTCAGCCCTCACTTATTTGCTGAAGAGCCATAAAATGATTCCAACCTTGGATTCCTTATCAAAGAAACATGATGTCCGTGCTAGAGCTGCTCGAGGTCTGAAGGCCGTCGTGTTTGGAAAGTGCCTGTGGTAGCGCTGGTGCTTGGTTACTAGTTGCCTTTTTTAAAGGACTTCTCACTGCTGTGAGCTGCTTCTGAGAGTAACTTCATCACTTTTGACCCGCAGGGCTGACCAGTTTGAGTATGTAATGTATGGGAAAGTGTACAGGATCGAGGGAGATGAAACTTCTACCGAAGCAGCAACACGCCTGTAAGTTCCTTGGTCTTATGAGAATCTGCCCGGCTCTCTGCCCCATCCATTCTGAGAACTGGGGCGATGCTCTGAAAATTTGGACCCTGTTCATGTTTCCTGTGTTGGGTCTGTCTCCCCAAGCACCTCAGACCTAGGTGGGAGCCAGAAAATAAAACTCCTGGGAAGAGTTTCCAGTCGGAAATGTAAGTTACTCATTTTGCCCTTTGTCAGCATCTTAGAGTCCAAATGAGAGACACATCATTTTGCTGCAGAAAGTGAAGGGAAGGTTGCTTCCCTAGGAACTTAACACAGCATTAAGTGATTAAACTGTGGGGCTCGTATGCGCGTGCGTGCATGCGTGTGTGCGTGCGTGTGTGCGTGCATGTGTGCGTGCGTGTGTGCGTGTGTGTATGCTTGCGTATTTTGCAACTCTGCAACACAATCTCTGGTTCTTTGGTTTCCCTGTTTTTTTCTTTTCTTTAAAATCTTATTAAAACAATATGTGCAAGAAATTTGAAAAGAAGTAATGTGAAGAAGGGGAAAAAAGTCACCTGTAATTCCATACCCAGAGGAAGACTTCTACACAGACATTTTCTGAATGTTATAGGTTTTTCCCTGTGTACTTTTCCTTTGAGATGATGTTTATTATAATATTCTCTTCTGCCCTTTTTGTCTAATGTTCCGTAAACCATGTTTCCCTGTGTCAGTAGTACCTTGTACCTTTGGTAACATAAAGAAACCTGCCTTGTCCAGATCTGTGCATTTCCCTTTGTCTAAATGTTGTGTCTTACCAACAAAACACCAGAAGGGGCCTCTTTCTGATGCAGTCGTCCAGCTGCTACTGCACAGACTCATGGGACTGGGCCTTCTGTTTCAGCTCAGCCTACGTGTCCTATGGGGGCCTGCTCATGCGGCTGCAGGGTGATGCCAACAATTTGCATGGATTTGAAGTGGATTCCAGAGTTTATCTGCTGATGAAGAAACTGGCCTTCTGAACCACCTGGGAAGCCAGCCTTGCTGCTTAGTCAACTCAGGCCTGGGACCTGTGTTCCACTTCACCTGCGATGGAAGGCCGGCACTCTGTCGACAACAGGAGCATTTTCAGGTGCTTTGGACTCAGTGGGAAACTGACTGGCCTGTGGAAGACCCGGTGGGAAAACTGAAAATGAATCAGAAGTTGTTTCATGTGTATGATTTTTTAAATTAAACTGTACTTTTTCAGTCTCTTCCTTTAAAAAAAAAGAAAAAAAAAATATATATATTTTTTCATTTACTTTAAAATCTTATTTTTTTTCAACTCACCCCTGGTATACTCTGTTTCTGGCCCCCAGCCAGATGACCACATGTCAAGGTAGGATCTGCCCCAGGGTAATCTCAGTCTCCTGGCTGACTGTTCCCAACATTGATGTGATTTTCTCTCTGGGAGAGAGACTTGTACTTTGGCTCCCGAGGGCACCCCAGGCCCGGGAGATACCACCCACTTGGCAGAGAATTTTGAATTGGCAAAGAGCCTTGCTCATTCCTTCCAACACTGTCAGTCTCTTAGGAAGTCAGGTCACATGGACTTGAATGAGTCGCTTGCACAGCCTGGAAATGTTCATCCTTTGGGTGGAGGCTCTTAGGCGCGGGTGTGGGGTCTGACTCGGGAGAGAACAGAGGGACCGTGGTTCTGGGGGCATCTGGTGGAGCTAGCCCTGCTCTATGTTCCAGGTGACCTGAAAGGAGGGTCAGTGGTGGTGGTGCCTACCAGTGACACTAAACAGGGAGTGCTGCAGAGGCCAGTGAAGTGGACAGGGCAGCAATACCAATGAGGTTGGCAGCCCAGCAGCACTGACCAGGACAATGCCGCAGCCTGACTGCAGTCACTCACTTAAAAGTGGGAGGAGGACAAAGCAGAGGAAATGGTGGCACTTACTAGGACTCCAGTGTAGAGCTGGCGCTTCTGCCTGGCATTGGAGGTCTCTAAAAGAGTCTATGGGACTCTGCTTTCCCCTGGGAAAATCAGGGCAACCACCCAGAGAGATGGGGAGTGTGTATTAAGCAGTTGTCTCTTGATCTCCCGGTTTTCCCCTGGGAGCTGGGCCCCCTGTTGGGATGCCTGGGGGATTTCCTTCCCCATCATTTTCAGGTCTTTACTGAGGTGTTAGCAATTGTATTTAGGGAAATGGGTTGAAAATGAATGGCCTCTATGGTGGGGTGGGCAAGGAAAAGGTGTTTTTTTTGCCTTAATATGGGGTGTGGGTAAGGGAGAAGGAAATAGGTGCCATGGGGGTTGGGATGAATTTTGATGAAATCTTAGAACTTTTCCACCACCTCAAATTGAGGGGAGCTGAGGGGAGTGGGTGGATAAGAGAAAGTGTGAGAACCTAATTACCACTAACAGTTTGTGGGGCAGCAGTCAGACGGTCCTGGCTGGCCTGGGTGTCAGAAGAAAGAACACTAGCATACAGCTGAATAGAGAATATTCTGGTTGTACATTTTTTTGGGGGGTGGGGGTTAAAAAGGAAGAAGGGGCAGAATCAGCCAGACGCACCCACGTGGGCATGCACTCCATTCTGCACAGGGGCAGTAGTTCACCCAGGAGAGGCCATGAGCTCTTTGCATTTGCTCTGGAGCAAAGCAGGTTCGGTGCTGGGTGACTGATCCTTTGAACTACAAACTTCTTGCAGTTTTACCAGCCTTGTCTCACATCTACTGTGCCGAAAACCCTTTATTCTTTGTCTCTGGTCCCTTCGGCATGTCTTGTCCTGAGTGCTGGCTCTTTCTTGGGCCATGAAGCGTTTCATTTGCTCATTACATTGAACTGATTTTGTGTTTCAGTGAATCACAACTCCTGGCTCCCCTGAGTATGTGTCAGAATTTGCAGTGTAGGTGAGGGATTCCCTCCCAGGCAGAGACTGACACCTCTGAGGCCTGGACAACACTTCTGAGCCTTGTACATCTGCTGATTCTTCTCCACAGCAACTGCTCCGTCCATGATGGGAGAGGGACACGGGACACATCTCAGTCACCCCTACTGAGAGCATTGCTTTTCCATCCTGCGCTCTCGCTGTGGATGTATTTACTCCCACAGGGACTTGGAAATCTTTCCATACATACAGAGCATCACGAATGAGCTATTGGCAAGTGCACCCAATGGGGGCATATGGGCTTCAGAGGAAGTCACCCTAGGGTACTTTTTTCCCTGCTCCTAGGCTGTGAAACCATGAGGAACTTGTGGTTTCTCTGAGGTCAGCTTCCTCATCTGTGAAAGAGATGATAAACCTCTTTACGGAGTGGAGTTTATAAGGGTCCTGCACACTCGTTTTCACACTACTGTTTTGGAACACCTTTCCTGATTCCTGGCGGGGTCAGAAACCTGAGTTCCTGGCCCCTCTACCTGCATGGTAATCTTTCCTCTCCTTCTGAGAGGCAAAAGCTTCCTTAGTTTTTGTACAGGAGCCTTGGGAGGTATCACTTTGCCATGGAATTTCAGGGGCAAGATGAACGTCCTTGTCTAAGCCCCTGGGCCGGGGTGGTGTTGATTTGCCAAACCCCAGCAGCCTAGCTTGTTTCCTAGACATCCCCTGGCCAAGTTTCCACGGGTCACACAGGGCCCCTTTTTGATACTGTGTCCTTCAGGGAATTGGGAAATGAGCCTTCAACTAGTACTTGACATGTCTCCTGCTGTGTGAGTGCCAGGGGCAGGCACTTCCTGCACTTCCCGGGACCTCCACGGGAGGGAGGCAGGAGCCCGTGCCTGGCTAGGCTGCCTGCTGGGCCGCTGAAGCGGGCTGTTTGCTCAGCTGTCGCCTCCGGTCTAGGGTCTAGCCTTGACTGCACAGCCTCACCTGGGGTGGGAGGTTCTCCAAGGCTTCCTGTTAGCTATTTTTGGTTTTCCTTTTTAGGGAGACCTTCTGTCCCCTGAGAAGAACATCTTTCCCTTGCTTTTCAGGTAGCTCCTGGGTGCCCTCCATTATTTACACAGACTCAGTTTTGTCTCTCATGCAGGAACAGCCTTTCTGAGCAGCAGCTTCTGATCCATTTCCCTAGTGGAAGGCCCTCCTAAGAGAAGGAGGTTAGCATCCCACTGAGTGATGGCAGAAGGCAGCGACCAGACTAACTTTAGTTCTGAGTAGAACACTCTGTGTTCTGTCTCCTCTCCTAAGGTTAGTCTGTCTCTCTTCAGAGACCCGGCTGTTCCAGGCCTGCGTAGAATTATCATGGGACGAAGAGCACACAGAATTAGGAGGTTGTAAACTTGTGTAGAAAAGAAGTCAGAGATCACTAGCTGCTCTAGTGAATATTATTGATAGCTTAAAAAAATAGCTTCTGAAGTTTTCCAACTACGCAGTGAAAAATGATCCCCTTCTCTGTCCCGAGTACCCCCCTTTGCCAGGGCTTCAGGTTTCAGGTGAGAGCAGGAAACCCAGTATAGCCGCAACTGTCCTCAGAGCCTGTCCCCAGGACGGGGATCACGCGTGGGAGATAGCGCTGACGCTGGCAGTACCTGAGCGCCTGGCTCTTCCAGGGACAGGTTCTGGAAGTTCGGGTGGGCTGCAGTCAGAAGAGGACTGGGCGCCATAGCAGAGGGGCCAGGAGGTGGGGGTTGGGGCTGGCCCGTGGGGGCGGGCAAGGCAGGGGAAGGAGCAGTGATGAGTATGTATAGTCCAGTCGGGGGATGGGTTGGGGAAGGAGACCCAGGCTGGAGGCCAGGTGGCAGGGTGCCCAGGTCCGAAGTTCCTGGAGGGATATCCAGAGCTCTGAGGGGCCTGGGTGGAGCTCCAGGTAAGAGTCCATGAGTTCCATTCAAGGGTCCAGGTGTCGCATTCAGGTGTCCAGGAATTTGGTCTAGGGACTTGAAGGTTTGGTTCAGCAGACCTGGACTCTGGGCTCTGAATTCCTGCAGCCCCTTGGGAAGTCCAGAGCCCATAGTTCTGACGGAGACATTGGAGTTTGTCTCCAACAATCCAGAAGCCCTGTTTGGGGGCTTGTTCAGTGTGACGAAGCGAGCAGTGCCGCTTGGGACAGCTGTGGTGGGCAGGGCCCGCTTGGCACAGAGGGTGGGCCCGGCCACGAGCAGCAGGAAACGCACCTTTCCTCGGAGCAGTTGCTGGAAACTCAGGAAGATGGCTCTGGGATCCTTGTGAGCTGTGGTCCTGCCCTGTGGAGGAAGCTAAGGGCAGAGGATGGGCCTGAGGCCAGAGACCTGGGTCAGACAGGCCTCCCTTGTCTGCGTGGGACGTAGTGTGCCAGCACCAGGCTCTATGGCTGCGAGGGGCACTCTTCAGTCGGTCAGGCCCCTCAAGACTCCTAGAATCCCCTTCTCTTCCCTCAGGCCTTCCAAGGCGGGTGGAGTCGGAAAAGGACAATTTTCTATAGTCCCTTTGACTGGGGACTTACCTGGGTTCCAAGGAGACCTTGCAGGGCCCCCAGGAGGAGGCGGACTTGTCCAGAGAGCTGGCCCAGTAGGGATGAGAGGCACGTGGGTCCCAGCTGCCTCCGCGCTGCTATCACCCCGTCCAGCAGAAGGGCTGCTGCTCCCAGGACATCCTGTGACTTGGTCCGCTCCTGGGAGAGGGGTGGCAGAGAGGAGCCGGCCGCTTCAAAGGGCATTGACATAGGGCGGGGAGTCTGGAGAAGTAGCCAGCGGGATGAATCATAGGCGCTGGGAACTGGACAGGACCAGGGGCCCACCCAACACAGGAATTTCTTCACAGTCAACCAACAATTGGTCAGCAGCCTCTGTGTGAATAACTCCAGAGTCCGGTAACGCAGCCTGGCCTTAGACTTCATTTTCAGTTGGCAAAATTATTTTGTTTGTTTTGTCTTGCCTTATGCTGACATCTACCCGCTGATAGCTTTTCCTTCTTGATTTATGTCAAGGGCTGCACATCTACTCTTTCGGCTACAAAACCTTAGCATCATATGATTTTTATAAACTCAGTGTAGCAAGGAGCCCATCACAAAGACCATAGCAATGAAGGGAAGGCGTTTACTGAGAAGTGGCTGAGCTGGAACTGCAAGGGATCCCTAGGGCCAGCCCGTCTTCCCTGGCCTCGTCCCCCCACTGTAATCCCTAGGGACACAGACTAAAGCACTCCTGACTGCCCCTCAAGACGACCACTTTTCTCCAAGCTAATCAGACAGGCTGCTTGTCTACTTTTTTCAACTTTCTCATATAATGTTCTGCTCACTTCTCACTGTTCAGCTTGCTTCCTCCTTTGGGATACATGCTAGTTTGGTTTTGTTAAGGAAAGGTGCAGGCAGGTACTAAGGTGAGCAGAGGCAGGCAGGAAGAGAGAGGAAGGAGAAGCATTTATTTTATTTAGTTGTTCATCTTGGTTGTTCCTTGGGATGGATGTGGACCAGATCCGGCAGACCTACCCGTTAAGTCACCAGAGCATGCCAACATGCTGGATTAATAGAGTCCCTCTGAATAAATGAGCCTGTCTAGAGGAGGATGTCCTCTCTTCAGGCCAGTACTTTGGAGGGCAATCCACTGAGAACAGAGTTTTATTAGCATATTTACACAATCTCAACATCTAAAGCTGCCTAGAATGACTAGCTTTTAAAAGAGTTGTTTCAATAACATTGTTGCAGGCTAAACTCTGGGTCAATTCAGCCCTCCCAGATCTTTTCCACAATGAGTTCTAGGGTTAGAAGTATCTGGGAGGGAAGCAGGGACTAGGACCTAAAAGCTAGAACAGATTTTACTCCTTTGCTTTACAGGTCAAATTTTATATAAATCTCTGTTACGTTTTACCTCTTTGGGCCACCTAGCCTCTTAGCCCTTTAAATCTTGATTCTGTCTTTTGTTATTTTCAGCTGTGTCCCAGCTCTGTGTCACCTGTGAATCATAGATCAGTCAGTGGCAGCTCATGCCACCTTACAAAGGCTAACTGGTCAAAGGCATGGCCACCAGAAGCTTCGAGCCAGTTTTTCCTGGTGTGTATCTTTGTGTCTATTTAGCAAGCCATCATCTTGTCCAGAGGATGTCATCATAGGGGAATGTAGATGGATTAGAGCAGTCAAGCTGAAGGAGGGTCTTTTTAGGAAGGACAAGAATTTGAAGGCTTCTTGTGAAACAGTAGGAAGCAGATGAAGACAGCACTTAGGGAAATCACGGGACAGGATGGCTTTCTTACCGTCTGGGCTTTCCATTCTCCCAAGCTAAAATCCACAGCGGGGAGCAGGACAGGTGGGGACAAAAGGTGACCGTCTGGGCACTGACTCTGTTGAAAAAGATCGGTGTGAGGGCAAGAGAGGAGCTGAAATGGAGGGGCATATGGTGGGCTCATGACCGGGATAGGCTCCCTGAGTAATAGCTTCAAACAACAACTTTGAGAAGAGGGTTTCACTCCAAATGATAGTCCTTGTGAAGGAACAGTGCTCAGGTGGCTGTCTATTAAACACAATGCTGGAAGAACAGGGACGGGATCGGGCAGTGACAAGAAGCGACGGGAGTCGGGTGTCTTACCAGTCAGTGGACAGGAGAGAGTGCGTGGGGGTTCTCACCAGTCTGGCGTGAAGGACTTGGGAGTCCCGAAGAAGTTTATTTAAGAGTCGGGGGTCACAGGCAGGAGGAGCCGGGCTGGACAGAGTTAGTCTTGCCGTTAGGAGAAGCATGATCACCAGGAGCAATTCTTAGATGAGGAGAGGTGACGTTGAAAGGGTGGATGAGGAAGAAATCTTTGTTGAGGGGATGGGAGCAGGAATTCCCACCGAGACCCAGGGCTGACATCCAGGGACTCAGAGGCTCACATACCAGTTCATGGGAGATTGGGTTCCTCCGCCGCCCCTCGCCCCCACCGCCCCCACGACCTTTCTCTGTCCCCTTCTGCCATGTTCCAGTTAGGTCCTAGCTTCCTCCAGTGTGTTCTTACCAGTCAGCTCCATTCTGACTGGGCTGTCTGGGCAGAGTGGCTCCCGGTCTGGGGCCTGTCCCCTGGATCCTTCCTGGGGCCATGGAGGCGGCTTGGGCACTTGCACTTCCGGTCAGAGTCAAGTGGGGCTCAGGTGGGCCGAGAAACAGGCTCTGGAATCTCTCCTGCGAGTGGTGAGAATAATACACATTTATTGTTATTTTTAACACATTTTATTGTGAGACCATTGGTGTACAACACTAGATCAAGTTTTAGGTGTCCAGGTTCATTCTTCATCAAATATGTGATATCCACACCACACCCACTACCACATTTAGGCGGAATAAATATTTAAGCAAGTTTCAAGGGAAAGGCCAGCCGGAAGAACAGATGCTGAGACGGTCTGAGAGGCTGACCAGCGTAAAACTGCTAAAGCTCAGAATGCTCCCACATTTTCTTGTGACTAGTCTGGGGCCTCTCCTCTTTGTCCCAATTCCTCAGGGACCCTGACATGAATGTCCCTGCCCCCTGCCGAGAACAGAGGACAGGATGTGTCCACACACATCCTGACTAGCATGAAAATCTAAGCAACCTTGGTTGTTTGGAGAAAAGCTGGGCTAAGGACAGAGAATGAATGTCTCCAGGTACAAGTTTGGAGAAGAGTAGAGGAGAGGACTTAGGTCCGGGACGAGGAGAAGAGGAGACAGGAGGACCTAGGTCCAGGGTGAGGAATCAGCCAACATGCACCATGTGCTTGGGGATTGAGGCTGAGGAGGAGAATTGGGCAAAGATAAACTGGGACTATTAGAGGTCGGTGACTAAAAAGATGAAGAGAAGATGATGTGGCAGATGGTAATCCCTCAGGCTTGTTCTCTTTCTCCCCACCCCACCCCCACGCGGCCTCTTGGAGGTTTTCTTTGCATTCCAAATTCTGAAATGCTGACTTATCCAAGGCCAAGAGATGGGTCAACAGTCCTGGGACTTCCTTCCTGAGGCAAGATACCCTGGTGGGCACCTGCTGAGTGAGGTGGTGCCCGCCTTCTAGGGCTCAACCTAGAGAGACACCCAGCATATCTGTCCCATAGACCACACCCTCCTCACTGCCCCTCTGCAAGCCCCCTCTGATTCACAAGACCCCCCACATGGCTTCCTCCTTTCACAAGTTGTGCAAAGAGGCCTGCACCTGATTCAATATTGGGATTTCCTGTAGGTCTGTCAACAAGCATGAGCCCTCCTCCTCTGCCCTCTCCTTGGGCCCTGGCTTGCTGACCCAGGCCCCCCCACCCCCAACCCCCAAGGTTTGCCAGGAATGATTGGGTGAGTATGGGGAGGGGGGCTGCGTCCATCTTGGTGCTGAGTCCCCTAAGCTCTAAATGCACCTACTTTGTTGCTCTCTACCTGGGCCAAGTCCCCTCTCCTTAGGGTCAGCCAGGCCTGTGCGGTCTTCCACCGAGTTTGTGATCAGTCTCTCAGAACCCAGCACCCCACCCCCTACCCCTGCTCTGTCCTGCTCCTCCCATTCTGGGAAGGCTTCACTCTTCTTGACAAAGGTCAGTGCCTGTAGGATCCAGTTTGCCTGCCCCTCCCCCAGCTGAGAGCCCAATTCCTCTTTCCTGTCCTCCCTACTCTCACTTAACTCCCAACCCTGCTGACCACTCACCACCGAGTGGAGAAGGGCTCCCGGTAGCACCCTGGGGCGCAGATGGGTAGGAAGACATGCGGCGTTAGGGCTTAGCCCCTCCACAGCAGTGGGGTCACAGGCCTGCCCAGGCCACTTCTGCCCAATCAGAGAGCAAGGAGCCAGCAGACACTGGTGAGGGCCCCCGGAAGTGACGCCTTCTCCTCCCACCCACACTGGACCGGGAGCCCCTGCCTGGACCATGGGCCACTGGCAGAGCACAGCTCCTCCAGCACCCCAAACAGATGTGGAACCCTTCTGTGCTAGGGGATGGGAAACCTGACTGGGGAGGAGGTGGGAGGGGCGTGAGGCTCTCTTTCTAGGAGGACTCTGGCAGGGCACTTTTGTCCCTGAGGAAGAGGCACAGCAGTCCAGTGTTACTGGCGTGTTTTCAGGTCCTGCAGTCCAGATTCCTTTTCCCTGGACACCGCACCTGCCACTAAAATCCAGTAGGGTTCTGCTTTCCTGCTCCTCTTGCTTGTCACCCACCCGGGGAGCTTCTTATTTCCCCTTTCCAACTGGGAATATGGGTGTTGGGTGAATTTGAGAGTAACTCTATCAGGGGGCAGTGTGAGGGGACTTCAATACCAGGGCGTGCTGGGCTCAGGTGTGGCTCTGCTGGGGTCCAGTGGCCCCTGAAAGCTAAGCCCACTCATCTTTGTGGGTGCCCTACATTTGCTTTCCCCATCTTTCCATCTTCTACCATTCCGCATGTGACAAGAGGAATAACCAGGCCCATGTGTCCCTGTCTTAGGGAAGACAGCTGCTGAACCTCCCCGGCAAATACCTCCCACTGTCCCCCCACCACCCCACCCACTTTGGCCTTGGCTCCAGTTCCTTTGCTTTCCCCTCAATCTATCTCCCTACAGTCTGTCCTCAGGGCCTCCTGACCTGACCTTTCCCCCCTCAAGCCTCCCCCATCCCCAGTTCTTCCTCGGGCTCTCTTCTGCTCCTCCTCCCAAGGATGGGGCTGTCTGCTAAGGGGTATGGCCTAGATCCCGGAATTCTCCAGTTCAGCCAGAAGAGATGCCTCCCCAGATAGGAAGAGGGTGCTGGGACATTTGGGAGGATGGAGGGCCTGTGGGGGTGGGAGGGGACAGGGAGGCCGGCATGACCAGAAAACAAGACAAAGGAGGCTGGGGGTGGAGAGACTGAAGGTCTGGCTCATGAAGGGAGAGGATGGGAAGGTGTGTCAGTCCTGGTGGATGATGGCTGGATGGACAGAGGACAGGTTAGAGCAGGGAAGGAAGCATTGTTTCTGGCTAAGCCCTTGCCCAGGGGAAAAGTAGAATGGGCTGACCTCAGAGGAGAGGTCAGGACCCAGGCTAGGGTGTGGAAGTGAGGGGTGTGGGGTTTGAGAGGTGCTCTGGGCTCAGAGTGGGGGAGATCATTTGACAGTCCCTTTCCACACTGTTATCATCCTTAAAGAGAAGTTTTCATCCTTCTGGGAGGAACCAAGTTCCAGCCCGGGTGGCTGGCCCAGGTCTCAGGCCCAGCCTCTGCCCATCCCTGGCCTGGGGCACCCGTTCTAGGCCAGACATGCATCTCCTGGTCCAGCCGTCCCGAAATAGTGGGGGCCTCCAAACCAGCGTCTCCTCCCCTCTTCGCGCCCCCCTCGGTCCTCCCCTCGCCCTCGGCTCCCCCTTCCCCTCCAGGCCCTCTCTCCTCCCCTGCTCGGTCCCAGCCCCTCCCTCCCCTCCCCCACTCGGGATCCGGGCCGCTGCGGCTGGGCCGGACCCCCCGGGCTCAGCCCGGCCCCTCGCCGAGCTGCCGCCGCCCCAAGTTTGCTGAGGAGGAGGCCCCTGGCCGGGGCGCCGGGCGCGGGGCATAAAACGGGCCAGAGCCGGCGCCCGGGGCACTAGAGCAGCGTACGGCCCGGGTCAGCGCCCGCCCGCCCGCGCTCCTCCCGGCCGCTCCTCCCGCCCGGCCCCGCCCGGCGCCGACTCCGCGGCCGCCCGACGAGCCCCTCGCCGCACTGCCCCGGCCCTGGCCCCGGCCCCCTCCCGCCGCACCGCCCCCGACCCGGCCCCCTCCCACCGCCCTCCTCCCGCCCCTGCTCCCTCCTCCCTCCCGCCTCCCCAGCTGTCCGGTTCGCGTCATGCCGAGTCTCCCGGCCCCGCCGGCCCCGCTGCTGCTCCTCGGGCTGCTGCTGCTCGGCTCCCGGCCGGCCCGCGGCGCCGGCCCGGAGTCCCCTGCGCTGCCCATCCGGCCAGAGAAGGAGCCGCAGCCCATTCGGGGAGCTGCAGGTAGGTGGGCGCCCCGGGGGAGGCGCGGCCGGGGAGTCCGACTCCGTGAGTCTGCGCCCGCCCGGAGGGGGCGCCGGGCGCAGGTGGCTCGCCGGGCGGCCTGGAGGGGTGGGCGGGGGCCGCGAGGTGCGCGGTGCTCCGGGACCCAGGGCCGGACCCAGGGCCGGCGCCCGGGGCGGGCACGCGGGGAGAGGGACAGCGGCCGCCAGCCAAGCGCGTCCCCGCAGGCTGCTCTTTCGGTGGGAAGGTCTATGCCTTGGACGAGACGTGGCACCCGGACCTGGGGGAACCCTTCGGGGTGATGCGCTGCGTGCTGTGTGCATGCGAGGCGGTGAGTGGACCCCGGGCCCGTGGCCTGAGCCCTCGCGGTGGGTGAGCTCCGGGGTCCTGGGACGTCGGAGTGGACTCGAGGAGCTGAGGTTTTAGAAGCGAGTTTGCAGGTATCTGGGGGCATGTTTCTGACGCTGGAGGGAGGAGGGATGCTCCTCCTTCAAGTCTCAGGTGCTGTTTAGGGTGACTGGCCCACTGCTTGTCAATTCCATTTCTTCTCTCTCACTTAACACCTCTTACACCCTGCTAGATAGACACGACTGTTACCCCATTTTTCCCGGGACACCAGCTAGGATCACGCAGCTTGTAAGCAGCTCTGACTCGGTGGGACCACCCTGCACTGGTCCCATGACTGTCGGCCCCTCGCATTTGGGGTCAGGGATTGGCTTCTTGCCCTCACTCGGGTTTCCGTCTTCTCCCGGAGCAGCCTCAGTGGGGTCGTCGCTCAAGGGGCCCGGGCAGGGTCAGCTGCAAGAACATCAAACCCGAGTGCCCAGCCCTGGCCTGTGGGCAGCCGCGCCAGCTGCCGGGACACTGTTGCCAGACCTGCCCCCCGGGTAAGATCCGCGCAGGCGAGGGGAGAGCGGCGGGGCGGTTCTTCCTGACCCGGAGCCCCGCCGGTGGGGCCGGACGAATGGAACGGCCAGCGGGCTGTCCTGGTGCCCGCTGAAGTTCCTGTGCCCCGCTCTCCAGGCGCAGAGCATAGCGCTCCGGAGAGGCGGCCCACAGGCCTGGCTTTTGAGTATCCGCGGGATCCGGAGCACCGCAGCTACAGCGACCGTGGGGAGCCGGGCGCTGACGATCGTGCCCGGGGAGACGGCCACACCGGTAGGCAGGGCAGGGGCTGGAGTCTTGCTTGGGGCCAGACTGCTGCAGCCGTGCCAGCACTAGGGATGTCTTCCTCCCCTCGCAGACTTCGTGGCGCTGCTGACAGGGCCGAGGTCGCAGGCGGTGGCCCGGGGCCGAGTGTCACTGGTGCGCTCCAGTCTACGTTTCTCTATCTCCTACCAGCGGTGAGAAAGGGGCTGGAAAGGGAAGAGGTCGGCTCGGGTGGGAATGAGATGGGAGAAGTTGGAGGGCCTGCTTCTGGCTGGGGCTCAGAATCAGGTCTCAGGGGATGGGATCCTCATTCCCAGGCTGGACCGCCCCACCCGGATCCGCTTCTCAGATTCCAGTGGCAGCGTCCTGTTTGAACACCCCGCAGCTCTCACTCAAGATGGCCTGGTGAGATGATGCCATTTGTGAGTGCTTATCTAGTCTGGGCCCTGAGCTGAAAGCACGCTCTGCATTGCCTCCTTTGGTCCTCACAGTAACCCAGTGGGAGGAAGGCACTGACATGACGATGCCCATTTTACAGATGAGGAAACTGAGGTCCAGTAGCAGAATGTGATTTACTCAAGGTCACACAGCTAGCGAGTGGTGGAGCCGGGACCTGGACCTTAGCATCTGGCGCCAGAGCCCTTTTTTAAACTTCCTAGGAGGAGCTTCCTCACCTGATCTGGGCCTCCCTGTGGGGCTGTCCTGCATACTGTCTGAGCAGGGCCTTCTTGTCTCTCTGCTCCAGGTCTGTGGGGTGTGGCGGGCAGTGCCTCGGTTGTCTCTGCGACTCCTTAGGGCAGAACAGCTGCATGTGGCACTCGTGACACCCACTCACCCTTCAGGGGAGATCTGGGGGCCTCTCATCCGGCACCGGGCCCTGGCTGCAGGTGAGGGGAGCAAGCAGCCCCTGGATATGAAGTTCTGAGTCTTCTCTGTTCCCAGGAATGATGGGGTTGAGGAGGGGGCTTTCCGAGCAATGCTCATGGTCCTCCTTCCTGCAGAGACCTTCAGTGCCATCCTGACCCTGGAAGGCCCCCAACAGCCAGGCATAGGGGGTATCACCCTCCTCACCCTCAGTGACACAGAGGACTCCTTGCATTTTTTGCTGCTCTTCCGTGGGCTGTTGGAATCTAGGAGTGGGGGTAAGTGGAGGGGGCGGGCAGTGTGGAGGGGGTAGGTACTGAGCTCTGGAGGTGTCCACATGCGGGGCTGTTGTAGGACCGACCCAGGTTCCCCTGAGGCTCCAGATTCGACACCAGGGGCAGCTGATGCGGGAGCTGCAGGCCAATGTCTCAGCCCAGGTGAGTGAGGAACGGGCTCTTGCTGCCATCTGCACCGGCATCTGTGCCGACTTCTGCTCCTCCACCGCACTCTGCTCTCTCCCCAGGAGCCAGGCTTCGCTGAGGTGCTGCCCAGCCTGACAGCCCAGGAGATGGACTGGCTGGTGCTGGGGGAGCTGCAGATGGCCCTGGAAAGGGCAGCTGGACCCGGGCTGCGCATCAGCGGGCGCATCACTGCCAGGCAGAGCTGCGATGGTGAGGCAGGAGGGGGTCTGGCAACCGGAGGCTGGACAAGTGCCAGAGGGATGGGCCGGGAGCAGATGGGAGGGGGCCCAGGGCCGGGGATCTGAGTGGCCAGGGGCAAGCCTCCACACCTGTCCTACTCCCTGCAGTCCTGCAAAGTGTGCTTTGTGGGGCCGATGCCCTGAGCCCAGTTCAGACCGGTGCGGCTGCCTCGGCTAGCCTTACCCTGCTAGGAAACGGCTCCCTGACCTACCAGGTAAGGGTCAGGGCTATGGGCGGTGGAGGGCAGCAGGGCAGGACCCAAACCTGCAAGCGTCCAGGTCCCAGGCCACCTGTGCCACTCCGGTTTGCCCTCCCCGCCCCTGCCCTCCAGGTGCAAGTGGTAGGTACTGGCAGTGAGGTGGTGGCCATAACGCTGGAGACCAAGCCTCAGCGGAGGAACCAGCGCACTGTCCTGTGTCACATGGCGGGACTCCAGCCTGGAGGACACGCGGTGAGTACTTCAGGCAGAGCTGGGCCGCAGGGCCCCCACACCAGACCTGCCAGGGTGAGGGCTGTGGGCAGCCAGGTTGGACAGGTTGGAACAACCCGGGTTGTTCATTCACTCACTCATGGGCTCGCTCATTGGTGACTGATTCACTGGACAGTTTTGGTGAGCCTCAGGCAAGGGATGGGAGTACAAAGAAATCAGAAGTGATGGGTACACAGTGACACCAGGGGGGTAATTTAAATGGACCCCTTATTGAGCCTTTCTATGGGCCACCTGCTGCTCTGGTTGCCTTATTCACATTATTCTGGCCCCTCACGGCACCAGGTGGCTGGATGGCAAAGTGCAGGTGAAGCTGATCCTTGGGGCTGTTCTGCAGGCAGGAAGTGGCAGAGCAGGGACTCCAAGGCCGGCCCGCAAGGCTCAGAGCCCATGGAAAGCTGGGTGGAGCTTGCATGGGTGCAGCGGGGGCTTGAAATGGGGGAAAGCTTCGGGATGTGGGCTCATGTGGAGGCCAAGGAGGGGTCTGGCCAGTTCAACTCGGCTCACCCTTCCCTGCTCCAGGCCGTGGGTGTCTGCCCTGGACTGGGTGCCCGTGGGGCTCACATGCTGCTGCAGAATGAGCTGTTCCTGAATGTCGGCACCAAGGACCTACCAGAGGGAGAGCTGCGGGGCCACGTGGCTGCCCTGCCCTATAGCGGGCACAGCAGCCGCCATGACAGTGAGTGACTCGGGGTCTGCTCGACTCTGGGTGTCCTCCAACCTGTGACTCCTCTCTGAGGGGTGGTGCCAGAGGCCGAGAGCCTGGAGTGCCTTTCTCTGTGCCAGAGCTCCAGGCTGGCATCTGGAGAAGATTTGGTGGACAGGGTGGCCCTGCTGGATGACATGTTGCCAGGGCGCAGGGGTCTGACCCTTGCTGTGCCCCACCCTGGGCCTCTGGACATTGCTCATGGAGTCTCGTGGGGACATGAGACTTGCCAGGATGGAGGGGGGCTCTCGGCTCACTGCCTCATCAGTCACTTCTCTCTTGTCTGAACCCAGTGCTGCCTGTGCCCCTGGCGGGAGCCTTGGTGTCGCCCCCTGTGCGGAGCCAGGCAGCAGGACATGCCTGGCTCTCCTTGGATACCCACTGTCACCTGCACTATGAAGTGCTGCTGGCTGGGCTTGGTGGCTCCGAACAGGGCACCGTCACTGCCCACCTCCTCGGGCCTCCAGGGAGGACAGGGCCCCGACGGCTATTGAAGGGATTCTATGGCCCGGAGGTGAGGATGTGGTGGTGGGAGCTGAGGGGAAGATACTGCTTTGCGCATGGAAGGCTGCTGGGAACGTGCGGGGGAAGCAGGGAGCAGGTAGCCTGGTGTGGCAGAGCTGGCCCGGACCCTGGAGGCAGACAGACCTGGTGGGACTCTGACTCAGACTCTGCTGTCCACTCACCTCCTTGCATCCTTCTCTGGCGGGGTCCCTGAGCTAGTAGTCCATAGCCTGAACCTTACAGGTGGGGAGGCCCAAGTACCCTGCAGTGGGGCGGGTGGCCATGAGGTGAATTCAGAGACACCTGACTTCTAAAGGACACTGAGCCTCTCTGGTCTCGGTTTCCTCCTTTGTGACTGGAGGAGGCTCAGCCCTCGAGCGCCTGTCCCCAGCCTGTGTCCTGTCTGCCCACAGGCCCAGGGTGTGGTGAAGGACCTGGAGCCTGAGCTGCTGCGGCACCTGGCACACGGCACTGCCTCCCTGCTGATCTCCACCAAGGGCCGCCCCCAGGGGGAGCTGCGAGGGCAGGTGCAGATGGTGGGCCCTGAGGGTGGCTCAGAGCTGGCTGCCCAGCTGCTCTTACTCTGGGGTGGTGGTACCAAAGGCTCCGATTGGTGGGAGGATGAATCTAAAGCGCACGCTGAGGTTGGCAGCAGGTGGCCCTGTCGCTGGCAGCTGAAGCAGGGTGTGCTGCTATGGCAAGCGGCATCCTCCTGGGGTGCAGGCGGTGTTATGAGGGCTGAGGTATCTCAGGCCGGTGGAGCTGCTGGGGGACCCGGGCCACTGATTCACCTGCTTTTCTTCCCAGGTGCATATAGCCAACCAGTGCCAGGTGGGCGGCCTACCCCTGGCTGCAGGGGCTGAGGCGAGGCCCCCCGGGGCTGCGGATGCAGCAGCATTGCCTGTCTTACCTGTGCTGCCTGCTGCGCTCAGTCCAGACACCCCCTTACCTGCCAAACCCAGCGGCCCTGGGCGGCCTAGAGACCCCAACACCTGCTTCTTTGAGGGACAGCAGCGGCCCCATGGAGCTCACTGGGCACCCAACTATGACCCTCTCTGCTCGCTCTGCACCTGCCAGGTAGGACACCTGGGAAGGGCACCCTGGGGCCCTGGATTCGGCTCCCTGCTGAGGTTCAGACACTCCAGTCAGCCCCCTCGCCTCTGCAGAGACGCACAGTGATTTGTGACCCCGTGGTGTGCCCTCCGCCCAGCTGCCCGAGCCCGAGCCCGGTGCAGGCTCCGGACCAGTGCTGCCCTGCGTGCCCAGGTGACCGCTCAGTGGAGGGGGAGGAGGCCCTGGGGTGGGGAGGGGGGTCACCCACTGCCTTCACTATGTCTTTGGCTCCACAGAGAAGCAAAGTGTCAGAGTCCTGCCGGGGCTGCCCAGGAGCCGGGACCCTGGAGAGGGTGAGCTGGAAGAGTGCGCGGGGCTGGAGGCTGCAGAGAAGCTGTGGGGTCGGGGCCAGGAGGGCGATGGTCTCTCTGGGGGAGGCTGGGGGGCACAGGCTTCACGTGATACTTGAGAGACATTACTAGAGCCACTGGCCTGTGAGTGGGCCCCGGGGTAGACTAGTGTGGACTGACCTAAGGCTCCGGTCTTATTTGCGGTCCCAGCCAACAAGCTAAGTACTAATGGCAGCTGGGTACTGTCCCCCACCAGGCTGCTATTTTGATGGTGACCGGAGCTGGCGGGCAGCGGGCACCCGGTGGCACCCCGTCGTGCCCCCGTTTGGCTTAATTAAGTGTGCTGTCTGCACCTGCAAGGTATGGCTGCCCTATCTTTCCTGGTGCCGTGACCCAGCCGAGTCTGCAGAGATGGGGAGGGGGCACCAGGAGAAGAGAACCTACCCTTGGTGAGAAGAGCTCAAGGATCAAGAGCGTTTGAAGCATCTTGTGGGCTTTGCGAGTTTGCTTCCATAGGAAAAGGGCTGGGACTGAGCTGGGTGTGAATTCTGGCTCTGCCAGCCGAGAAGCTCATGTAAGCTTGGGCTCTTTCTCTGCCTCCCTGAGCCTCACTTTCCTCCCTACAAGCAGAGATGATAGCACCTACCTTCCAGGGTTACAGTAAAGACTTGAGTTTAGGGATAGACAACACCAGGGCTTCTGCATAAGAAGCCACATGTTAGCACAGTTGTGGTGTGGGAAAGGAGGGAGAAAGCAGCGGTGTCTGCGCTCCCCTCCTTCCTGACGCCCCTCACTCAACGGATCCCTACAGGGGGGCACTGGAGAGGTGCACTGTGAGAAGGTGCAGTGTCCCCGGCTGGCCTGTGCCCAGCCTGTCCGCGCCAACCCCACTGACTGCTGCAAACAGTGTCCAGGTGAGGGGGGTGGGCACTGAGGCCCCTGGGGCAGATAAGACCCTTTACTGGGTGAGGGGATGTATGGTGAGGGTGGCTAATTAGTTACGGCTAATTAATTACTCACTGAATATTGCTCTGTACCTAGCCTGGGGCCAGAGCTCTAAATACAGTAGAAAGATGTGCATGTCCTAGTGGGCTGTGATGAGTTCTAGCTCTTGCCCCATTTATCCAACTATTCATCCATCCATCCAACCATCCATCCATCCATCCATATTCATCCATCTCCATCCATCCATCCATCCATCCATCCATATTCATCCATCTCCATCCAACCATCCATCCATCCATATTCATCCATCCATCCAACCATCCATCCATCCATCCATAT
>RJWH01009205.1:0-24435 GCA_004363575.1 Solenodon paradoxus | reverse complement strand
CCGCTGTGCTGTATTCACCGCCCCCTCCACCGTGTCAGCAACAAGGGCTGCAGACTGTTTCTCTGTCTCATTCTCTGCTCAGTCAGGAGGCTGGTGCAGGCACGTAGTAGGCCAGTGAACAGGGAAAGAGCAAAAACAGACACTCCCTAAAATGTCCGTGTGCATCTGTGATGCTCACTCGCCAGTGCACATTCATTGAAGCTCCACCATGTGCTGGGATGGTTCAGATGCTGGGAACCTGTGGCCGGGGGTGTTGGTGGGGAAGCCCGTGGTCCCATTCTCGTGCAGCTGACTTTCTTCTGGAGACACAAAGAAAACAATAGACCCCAAAATGAAAACAAAGTCCTGGTGGCCCCGGATCATTCCTCTGCTGGGTGCAGAGCTGGAGGCCTGGCCCTGAAAGCTATGAGGGAAATGACGAGGGAGACCTGGGGTGGGGAGGCCATCATATGTATCACAGAGAAAAAGACAATCTGGTAGGACAGTTGAGCCATTTCTGAAGGTCTTCAGGAAGCAAGCAGTGAAAAGGCAGAGTGTTCCAGGCTGATCCACTAGCAAGTGCAAAGGCCCTGAGACCACAGTGGACCACCTGGGAGCCTCAGTTATGAGTGTGGTTTCTTATCTCTGCATCCAGTTGTGTTTTCGTGTCTTTGCAATCTTTGGTTTCATCTTCTTTCTAGCCAATTCTCATGCACCTGGGTGGTCTGTCTCTAGCATATCCTATTCCAGTGATGTCCAGTGGAACCGGGTCATTGGGGCAGGGTCAGCACATGTGGATGAGTGGCCTCCCCGGATCAACTGTGCTAGGCTGTGACAGGAGCACAATGGCACCGTCTGAGGTCCCCAGAAGCGGGTCTCATCTCCCGTGTCCCTGCCCCCTTGTCTCTGAGTCTCAGTCTCTGACTCTGACCCTTGTCATACTCTCATCCTGTACATGCAGTTCCTCCTGTATCTGTGTCCAGGGGTCCCCTGAGCTCCTCACAGTCAACGAGTCCTAAACTGAATTCTGCCCCACCCCTCTCTGTGACCTTGCCTCTCC
Source organism: Solenodon paradoxus (assembly GCA_004363575.1). Classification (NCBI taxonomy): domain Eukaryota; kingdom Metazoa; phylum Chordata; class Mammalia; order Eulipotyphla; family Solenodontidae; genus Solenodon; species Solenodon paradoxus. Next base: position 23,396 of record RJWH01009205.1, on the reverse strand, counting down.
CCTTGCCCAGTAGCAGGGGATGCCCCTTCCTTTCCAGCAAGTCCTTCAGGTGAGGGGAGCCCACAACTTTTGGGCCTCTGGGGCCCAGGCTGGACCCCTCCCCAGTCCCCCACATCTTGCCCCTCTGAGTCCACCTGAGGAGCCTCCCTCTCACCCTCTCCCTCTTCCTTCAGTCTTAGCATCACAGCAACTTCTCTTCACACACCCCAAGAGGTGAGTACAGTTGAACTTGGGGACAGAGTCCACAAGGCAGTGCTGCTGGGAAGGAACAGCATCCCAAGCAGAGTACAGAATGTGGCAGCTGTGATGCTGAGTCAGCCATCAGGGGCGAGGCCGGCGTCACCTGCAATCTGGCCCAGCGCATCCCCAGGTGACCTATTCAGGCTACGACTGGGTAGCTGCCCCTCCCTGCTCTCTGCTGTGTGTGTGGGTGTCCCTACATTATTCACTCATTCCTCCCTCATGTATTTGGTTCCTGCTCCCTGCCGGGCCCTGCCTGGAGGTTGGCTTGTCCTTGGGGACTTAGCTTAAGTCACACATCACCTCCCCAGGAAGCCGTCTTGATCCCCTCGGTTGACCACAGGGGCCTGAGGGGCTCCTCTGTCCTGTGTTGAGACCATTAACCACCTGGATTGTCTTTTCTTTTTTATTTTGAAGAAATTCCACGACTGTACCCCTCAAAATGAGAAATCTGACTGTCACTCCAAGGAAGGGGATCCTCTGTGGTGTCCGAGTCCCAGCAGCACCTGTGAGTGCAGGGCACCCAGGAGACTCTGCTCAGCTGCTGGGCCTGTGGAGGAAGAGGGACATAGGGGGACGGGGCAGAGCCTGCAGGTGGTGTCCAGGGCTGCCACGCATGGGGTGGGGGCTTCCACAGTCACCTTCTGTCACATCCTGCCGCTTCCATCTCAGCATGTGGGCTGTGTTTTCAGCTGGGTCCTCCACCAGGCACCACTTCCCACTTCTTGCCAGCGAGCCTCACCCAAGCCTTGGAGACTCTGCGATTCTGGGCACTGGCTCCTGATCCTGCCTGTCCTGTGCCACCATCCCACCAGGACACACTTACCATGTCTGTGCTGAGCTCCATGGGGGCTGCCGTTTCCTTCAGTGGCACCGTGGCAGGTGGACTTCAGGGCCCCCACCCCACACCTATCCCTCCAGCCCCTCCACCCGGCTTGCTCTGCACGCTGACAGTTTTCAGGGCGCCTGTAGGAGGGGAGCGAGTAAGCCGTTACCTTGGAGGACACTGAGGGGGCCCTGCAGCCTCCCCAGTGTGTGCTTGTCTGCTGTGTCCTTGGCCCTCGGTTGAGTCTTTGGGAAGGAGGAGCCTGGTCTCTGTCCACAGAGATTAAATGTCACCACATGGGAAGGCAGCAGTGCCAGGGTCTTTAGAAGGGAGGGTGCACCTGATGACAGGAGAGCATTGCCATGATCCCGTGTCAGTGCGGGTGCTGTGGCTCAGGGCTGGGGACACGGTGAGGGTGTGTTGAGGGTGCCTGCTGGGGAGTTGGGCGTGGTGTGGTCGTGGGGCTCCCAGTTCAGCCTGCCCCTTCACCCTTCCTCTGCGATGATGGGTGCTCGGGCCCCTTCTTGGCCATGACCGATCAGGGCAGTGAGGCACAGACAGGGGGTCTCGGAGCAGGGAGTCTGCTCTACCCACAGCCTGATTCTCAAGGACCAGGAGCTGCACTGGGGCCAGGCGGCCTTTCTGTGATCTGTGGAGCGACTCACTGCTTGTGCCTCTGCTTCCTCAACTGCAAAAGGGGGTGACAATTCTAGTATCTACTTCCTGGGTTTCCCCGAGGACTCGGTGGGGTCATCATTTTAAAGCACTTTGGACAGAGTCATGTTACCTGTCCCATGGACCACAGCCCCACGAGGGAGAGTTGTCCATCCCCATTTCACAGATGGGAACCATGGCTCAGGGGGGTTCTGAGATGAGCCCTCAGTCACTTCCTCGCATCACATGTTGAAGGCCCAGTGTCTCCTTTCTGCTCAGCTGTCCTGCCTCCTGTCTCGCCCACACCACTCATCAAAGTCGGAGCTGAGGTCTGATGAATTCACACATGGATAAAACCGCAGGCCCTTCCCCTGTGGGTCCCCACAGAGGCGAAAGGGAAAGATAAGACCAGCAGTGATTCCCATGCCTCCCTGGGGCCTCTGCATTCGGGATCCTGTACATAGTAGCAGTTAAAAACCTTTGACCTGGGGATGGATTCCAGCCCCACAGGGAGGAGGTCTTGGTGACTCCAGGACAGAAACCACACCTGAGTGTGTGCACTGGGCCCTGAGCCAACAGCAGCCTCCCTGGCCTCTCCTGCCTGTGTGGTGTCCCAGCTGCAGGAAGAGTCCCCTCTGAGGGACGTGTGGGTGACAAGCCTCCTGGGAAGACAGACCGCATGGGCCTGGACCAGGTCTGAGTCACACCCCGCTCTGACCCGGCTCACAGTGTGGCCTGGAGACACTCCCTGTCCTCTCTGCCAGCTTTCCCGTCCTGGCTCAGGGTCGAGTGGGGCGACAGCAGACCCCCAGTCAAAGGGCCAGAGACTTCCTCCCACAGAACCTGCTCTTCTGTGTCCCAAAGCAAAGCACTTGTCACCTGTCACTCATGTTCTTCCTTGACAGCCACCAGGTCCTCTGTCCCCAGCCTGAGGTCTTTCTTTCATCAGTGACAATGACGTGGAGCATGTCACACCATCCTAGAAATCTGAACTGAGCCTTCATGATGAGGTTCCAGAGCACACGAATGTCTGTCCTACCTCAGGGGACAAGCCCCTGCACCCACATCTGAGCCAGCCTCCTGGAACAGGACAGAGGGATTCCCAGCGCACCTGTGTGTGTGAACACAGCCCTCCCACTGCTGGAGCGCTGGCGGGACAGGTCCAGAGGGTGCCTGGACCCTGTCACCCCGGGTTTTCTGTTTTGTCAGCCAACACATACTGATACAGTCTTAGGCTTTCAGCTGCAAATCCTCTGAACTTCATTAACTCCCCAGCAGATGGGGTCTCTGCCCTGTGCCTCCCCTTTCACCCGTGAAGGCAGTTCATGAGCCCGGGCGCTCTGTCTGGTTGGTCACGTTTGGGGTTTGTCTAAGACACCATGAGCAGGCCTCTGCTGTTTCTTCTCTGTGCACAGACTGCACACAGTGGCCTCCAGCACCCCAGTGACCTTGCTTCACTACCACCACCCAGCCATCATGCAGCCTGTGGGTTCAGTTTGGCTTGAGCACAGCTCCCGTCTCTTCAGAGGGTAGTGTGAGTGAGGGCCCGGCGGTCAGTTCGCACCTCACATGTGCCTACAGTGGTGAGTGGTTGATTTATTGTCATCTGGGTCTCTCCTGCAGCAGCCACAGGAGGCTGCGGTGACCAGAGGACAGAGGCTGAGTATGGAGGAGGTGTGGAAAGGGCAGTGATGGATGCCTCCCCTTCCACTGAGTGAGATTCTCTGCATGCTCAGGAAAAGTGGTGTGCAAACGGAGAGCATGTCCTGTAAAGCGCACGGTCTTTACCTCCATAAAAAGGCTATCCGACTTGTCCCCTGCATGGTGGAGGCAAAGGATCCAGAGACCATCCTGTGAGCGGGGCTTTCCTTGTGGTTACTTGCGCATGATTCTATCATTTCCAAGCAATGCAAGAGAAAGGGATGCCGGGGAAGGTGTGTGGCGTTTCCCCTTCCTCCCTTCCATGTAAATTCTGTGTCTCCTAATGGTCACATGACAGTCACCACGTGTCAGGACCCTCAGTAAGACCAGGGACCTTGGCTTTGGTCACGTTGACAGGCCCTGTCAGACATCTTCCCTGCGGACAAACAGCAGAGTTTCCTTTTGCTGTCTGACTCCAGACTTCCTCACTGTGACCCAGTTCCCTCTATTCTCTGAGCTAATGGGGATGTCAGGTGCTCCTTGACCCGTGACCTCAGGGTCACTCCCGTGTGTAAGATGAGGAGCCCAGCCTGTCTCTGACCCCCAGCAGGTAGCACTGTCGATTTTTAAACCAGATGTGAGCAGTGTCATCTGGAAGTGCTTCCTCCAGGCCAGACTGTGTCCACATTGTGGCGATTCCAGGCTGCTCCATGCAGCATAGAAGACAGCAGTCAGAAACCTTTTGCTGGCCAGTGACAGGAAACCCAAGGTGGCCTAAACACACCCACCCTCACTGCAGGGGAGAGTGACTCTTTTAGTCATTCTAGTGGCAGGTGGCTTTAGGCAGGGCTGTACCTGGTCTTTTGATGACATCAGGTGTGACCATCTCTTCTGACTGTGCTGGTGTCATCCTCGGAAAGCCTTTTTATGAAGGTAAATGTCCACTAACTGTCACAGGCTGACACCAGCAGCCCCAACTGAAATCGAACTCTGCCCCCAGGTTCTAACAACAAGGCTGGACCCGTGGAGTTGGCCACATGTCTATCATGAGCCAGCCATGGTGGCTGGGAGGATGGAATATACTGATGGCCAGATGGAGCTCATGTGGCTGCCTTCCTTAAGGAAAGCAGGCAATTTGACTGCAGACACCTATTAGGCTGGCCCAGAGGGACAAAACAGCGGCCATACCCGGGAAGAAGGCGGCTGACGTCAGACTGAGGGATTGAAGCCCACACCTGGAATCACAGGACCGATCCCCAACCGCGACGTATGAAGCCCGCGAAATTCTTTTGCTTAAAGAGCGTGCTTCCCTTTGTTCGGGCGCGACTTCCCCCGCCACCATTCTGCGGACCAGAGAACCTCACCCGGGTGTGAAGCCCCAATAAAGCCCTGGTTCTTCGACTTTTTGTCTGATTGGCGTTCTTTCCTCGCGGAGCCCAGAGAAAAAAACTTTCAAGCCTGACCCATAACTGTTTTTAAGATTTGGCGAGAGGGAGCTGAACACAGTAGAATGTTAACCCATAGAGAAGGGAGCAGAGGACAAAATCAAGCTACTCATCTTGCTTTCAATGGGCTGAGAACACTGAAAACCCCACAACTTTATTTTATTAGACACTGTGATTTCACTGGATCTATTAGGGTCTCTCCATTGCCACTACATGACCCTAATCCAAAGTACTGGCCATTGATTTTTGCCTGGAAAATGGAAATGGCCTCCTAACTTTTCTCCCCGAATTCAATGTTTATTTTATTAGTTCTTCACACTGGTTGCTTGTGCCTGGACCTGAGATGTGAAACCAGGGCTTGTGGAACTTTTCTCAGTGGTTTTCCATTGCTCTTAGGACAGCATCCAAATCATGATCATTGGGTGGTGCTAGGTACAAGTCTCTCACATTCAGTGCCCTGTGTGGTGGTGCCCGGTCCCTGGAGGCTGGTGCAGCCCTGCCTTGTGGCTCTCAGAGGTGGCAAAGGGACTGGGAGCAGCAGAGATGTGAGCACACCCTTGTGAACCAGGGCCTCACTTACCACGTTTCCTTCCTTCTTCCATGACAATGGCCATTTTCCATTGAGTGATCACTCTATCCGGGGTCCAGAGTGGAGAGGACCAGGAACAGGGTCAATGGGCATGCAGCCTTGATGTGCCACTGAGATTCAGGGCATCACTTATTACTCAGCACAGCCCAGCCCTTCCTGACTGATGCACAGGGTCCGGGTTCTCTGACTCGTGACCATCTCGCAGCTAAAGACTCCCTGGCCTCTCGGGGTGCTTCTGAGAAAGACACAAGCACCTAGAGGTGGCTGCACACATCTCTGCTGACAGTGTCACCATTGTCTGTTGGGCAGAGGATGGCGGGCTGCTCCAGGACACCTGAGCTCCCAGTGGGCAGGCTGTGTGCCCGGGAGGACCCAGGCTGACCCTCCCTTCACACGCTCACTGGCTCCCACTGGAGCCTCTCACCATGGACGATGCTGGTCCAGCTAAGTGCTCTGAAAAGAAAGCAGGAGGAGAGTGTGGGAGTGCCGGCTGCCTGCAGAGCAGAACGCCATGTGCTCAGACTGTTTGATGACGCACGTTGGAGCAGAGGCCTGAAAGAAGGGAGGAGAGAGCCGTGTAGGTGCCGGGAAGAGCATTCTAGTCCGGGGGACCTTCATGTGCAAAGGCCTTGTGGTAGCTGCGTTCTGTGTGTTGGGTCCCGTGTGGCTGGAGTGGAGTGAAGGGAGACTGAAGCTGCGAGGGGAGCAGGAGCACAGACAGCCATGTGACCCAGGGAGAGTCTGGAGTCACCTGTGTGTCATGGGAAGCCACTGGAGGGCTTTGAGTAGGGCTAGTAAGGAAAGGTGCTGGGATCAGTAAAGAGGAAGCTTAGTTGAGATATGTGAAGCCGAAGCAGAGTAAAACAATTACTCAGGCACCTGGAAAACCAGAGGCCTCCCAGGAAAACCTTGGTGAGGTTTTTGTTCTCTGCTGAGGCTCAGGAGAAGCCTAGAAGCTAGAGAGTTGTCTTAAACCTTTTAAATGTAAAATCGCAATGTAAACATTGATTGTTAGAATGGCTGATTTACTTCTTGCATTTTTTCTGTAAATGACTGCCTCGTGTAAAGGCAATAAATATGCGAGGAGTCAGTGATTTGGGGTGAGATCCCTGATAGTTTAGCCCCTGACTCCTCTTGATTGCAGGAGTCGAGCCCAACAGGAAGGAGGCCAGCGGGCTGGGCACAGGAACTGGTGAAGGGCCACATCCTGGTCGTGATTGTGTGGACTGAATTCAGGTTCCATTTGTTAGGACCAAGCCTCATGAGAGCTAAGCGGAGGAGAGAGGGAACCAGGGGGTGAGAGACTGAGGCAGCCAGCCGTCTGTCTGTAGCCAGGCCTCTGTCTGTACAGCCTGCTCAGAGCCTGGTGCCCAGGACCCTGGGGCGCCTCTGTCATTGAGCTCTGCTGCGTCACAGCCACTCCACAGGCGGCAACTCGCAACCCCTGCTTACGTAGCTGAGTGGCTCACTGGCTGGTCCAGTCTTCCCGGCTCCCTCAGGCACAAGGGGTCGACCCAGGGCACTGGGTGCTTGCTGCTGGGTCCGCTGACATGACGTGGTGTTGACTGGGCTGTGTCTCTCATTCTTCCCTGAGGCTGCAGGTCCCAAGAGGTAACTGGGTCCTGAGAGGGTGGGCACACAAGGACGCAAGGCTCCTGGAGGGGGCACAGCATCTCTCCACCACTTTGTTGGTCAGAGCAGCTCCTGGAGGCAGTGCAGAGTCAGGATGGGGGACTTGACCGCACCTCTTGAGGAGAAGAGCTGCCCAATCACAGTGGAAGGTGTAGGGACAGGGCGGTGGAGAACACAGTGGTCCCTGTTCTCAAGGGAGGAGAAGGGCAGCACACCCGGGTCCCTGCACCAGCAACTGCAGCTGTGTCTCTGGGGCCTGAAGGGAAGCAGGTGCCGACACTCCAGTACCAGGAGAAAGGTGCTCCAGCCATTTAATATTCTCACCAACAGAGGCCAGTCCCCATGGCAGCTCCTTTCTCTGGGATTCTCTTCCCCAAGGATCAGATATGGAGAATGTAGCACAGCTCTGATGTCACCTCCACCAGGAAGGCCTCCAACCCCCAGACCTCTTATGGGGTCCCTTAGCTACCAGCTGCTGGCTCCTGTCACAGAAATGGTGCCCCCTGTAGAGGGCCACTCGATGGGACACAGGGCTCTAGTTGAACCCATCCCAGGATGGGACAGGAGCTCCTGGAATAGGCACTAGGCACAGGACACAGGAGAATAGTGGACCAAAGGCAGCCCCCGTGGCCCATTCTGGACAGTGGAAACCAGGTCAAGCTCTGGGGATGAGTCCTGGGACAGCCAAGCTACAGGCAGGAGAGGATGCAGGTGACCCTCATGGGGGTTCAAAGCTTCTCTGGTCAAACAGGCAGGTAAGACCTGCCACCCACAGAGAAGACAGACTCGGCAGCCTTAACAACAGCTCCCAGTTACTGCAGATGCTGTTTCCTGGATTTTGACTTGTGCGAAGTAAATATCAGCAGTCAAGAAAAACAAGCCAACTGGGAATGTTAGCTCTGCATGCATTACATGGCAGGGGGACGAGATCTTCACTAAGTCCAGGGTGTGGGCTCCGCTGGGACCCATGGTGAATGAGGCCAGGCCTTCTAGTCCTCCTAACCTTTCCTGCCAACCTGCCCCAGCACCACCACCTGGACCAGGCTGGGCAGAATCCCCTTGGGGAGGGAGTTCGAAGCCTTTGCAGTTTGTAGCTGTCTGTTGTATTTAGAAACGCAAACATCTCAGAGTCATAAATTGCCTTGAACTAGTTTGCTAACCCTCGTGACTTAGCACAGCAGCTCTTCAAAGGTGACCAGTTATGTAACTGACCAAGGGAGGCATGAGCCAGTCCCCTGAGTGAGGCGGGGCAGAGCCAGGTCTGGCAAGGGTGCTGGTGGCCAACTGGGACCACAGGGCCCAGAGTAGGGCGATGCTGCTGGCCTATGCAGGTCCCTGGCACTTCTATGGAAAGGCACCCCCGGCGAGGAGCAAGAGCTTATGAATTCATGAGGCTGGTTGTCATTCCCGCAGCTGGTCATGGGATCTATGCCATGTGGAAGGGCAGAAGGCACCCTCTGGTTCAGCAACACTAACCCCTCCTTCCTGACTAGGAGATGACGCGGCACCTGCTTGGATTTCTGCAGCGATGGGGAGATCATCACTGCCTGCAACATTTCAGATGAATAGGAAGTTTCCTGCTGACTCCATCACTGTCTTCTAGGGACATGTCTGAATTGGTGACTGGGCAGCGTGGGAGGCAGTGACAGGACTCCTGGCCAGCCAGTCTGGTTCCTCTGCCCCTTCCTCCACTGCCATGGCCCCTTGTTCAGAACAGGTGCTCTGGGCTCAGCTGGTGACAGACGGGACGTGGTGTCTGCACTGCCAGCTCCTCTGGGACCGGCCCACATTGATGCAAATTTTACATTCAGTGATTACCAGAGAAACATAGCCCACCTCCTCATCTTTAAACAGAGCTGCAGCCCACTCGCATGCCTGTATTCAGGGAGCAGAGAGATGATTCATCTATTCTGGTTTATGGGGAGGAGGTTCATGGGTAAAGAGAGTCTCTGCTTGTAAGTTGGGATCAAGTTCCCGTGCCTGCCAAGTTTCCCCCGAAGTGCCAGAGAAACAAAGCCCATTGGTGTTCAAAACCAGGCTTCAAATGGGTGGATTCATGGAACACATTTTCATGACCCACCATCAGGCAACAAAGGACAGCAAACCCTGCATGGAGGACTCAGCAAAGTGACCTCTCTGGGTCTCTGCCCTGACCGTGGCGCTGGTCTTGGTGCTGGCCGTGGTGCCTTTCTTGTCTTCTTGATTTAACAAGGACCAATAGTATTATAGCAATATTTTCTAATCTATTTTTGTTTATTGCTTTTCATTGCTTCAGTTTAGGCTTTATATTTTTGTGCTGTATTATTTGGTGTATACTAATTATTATTATATCCATAATATATATCATATGTGATAAACATTGACAATTTAGTTGTTTTGAAATTACCTTTATTCCTTTTTACTTGACAGATATTTATTGGGCACAGTCACAGGCCCTTGTTCTTGCCAGTAAGGTGCCCGAGGTTGACTGTGCCTCTAACTGGCCAGGAATGAAGCACCCGCGTGTCCAGTCCACCTAGTCCGGTAACAGTATAAGCAAGTCTTTACAAAACCAATTTTCTCTTAATCTCTTGCTTCTATTCAAAGAACCTGAAACCCTGAGGAGCATGTTTATCAATTAGGAAGGCGATCATGGTTGTGTGTTCTGCCTCTAGTCCAATGCTGTTTGTGCAAAATGTGGCCTCTCAGGGTTTATTGTTTCATCTATCTCCTTTGTTGACTATATCAGGATGGTTTTTATTTTAAAAGCTATTTTAGAAGAAACTATACTAGAAAATTTATCAGTGCTGTAAAATAAAAGTATAATTTCAAAGACCAATATCAACAGCATTTTTATCTGTTTTTAAAGAGAAAGGCAGGCAGAAGGGGAGCAAGAAGCTTTTTACTTAGTTTATGATTTTTCTATCTGTCATCTGCCCAAAACCCAGTATTTGGGCTGTGTGTGTGGACTGCATCACAGGAATCTGTTTATCACTGCATCCCCAGAGCACAATCGTCATTTAAAAAACTGTTTCACATTGATGCAGGGACAGCGCACCTTGGCATCTGTAGAGCAGGTGTGCTGATGTATAAGCAGGAAGTCAACCGTCACAATCTGAGACACTGAAATAAGTTGCTACCACACAGGTGAGGTGAAACTGGACTTACAAAGACCCTTTCTTAACAACCTGGGTCTAAAGATACCCTAGTAGTTACTTCTGCCATTTACTCCAGGCACCCCTGCCAGCTCTCCTGAGAGCTCCAGCAACCTTAGGTCTCATAGCTCTTGGCAGAGCTCCAGCCCTGTTCACACCCACGAGGGAGGATTCCATCCCCCAGGGATGAATGGGAAACCATCCTGCCTCTACACACACAGTGCAGCTAGCAGACATGGAGTGAAGCACATGGCACCACGCACACATGCACGCACATCTTTCTTACTGTAACTTTCTCAGCCCACAGCTTACATTCACTGTAGCTACTTTTAACACCTTTGCCTTGCGGTGCTGGCCACATGGCTCTCTGTGGATTCTTCTGGATGGCCTGCACATTTCATCAGGGTGCCCAAGCTCACCCATCACCTATCATTGCCAGAGTTCATGTCTTACTGCTTTCTTGTCAAAAGAATCATTGAAAATGTCATCCAGTCACTGAATTGCTGTTGTTACACCTGAAAAGTTCCCAAGGTGACAGGTGCCATTATCCCATTTTACCTCCATGTTTACATTTAATGAGAGGTATCAGAGTCCAGTCAGCTGATTCTTTTTCCCTAATAATAAATCTTCAGTGATTAAAAAGGAAAAAAAAAATACAGCAAAGCTCTAAATCTTTGTTTGCATATGTGGTCATAGTTTAGCTCAACCATGTTTATGTTTTTCCTTTAGACTTTGGAGAAGGTACTAAGATGGGATGTGGACTCTCTTGGTCTGATTTGTGGTGATAAACTGAGGGAGGGAAGGAGATGATGAGGCTTCTCTGTGATGGTGCCAATGCTTCTCTCAGTCTTACACATAATATCTGATTATGGAGCCATGTGTCTCACTGAACTAACTACAGATTATTGTCTGTTATTTAAGTCAACAAAAACAGTGTAACTATATAGCTTCAAGTTTAATAGTTTTAAATATTACATAGAAGTATATTAGAGGAAAACTTTAGTTGATTAAATTTGTATGTTATTGACCTGTAAATTGTTTTTAATAAAGAAAATTATATCATCGCATATTTACTCTTGTTATAAAATATTATTGTATTCTTCACTAGTGACGTGGGTGAGAGTGAGCTGAGACACCCCGATGGGATGCAGAGTCCATCCAGTAGAATTCCTGGAGTTGTTTGGTCAGGATCACACAGCAAGTTCATTGAAAGCAGCAACAGCGAGTTTAAGCTCCCTGGAGGCTGGGAACATTACATCGAGGGAAAAATGCACACGTGTGTGCACCACACGTGCTTGACATTTAGGCAAGATGGCTTCCTGTATGTAGTATATCTGAGGTTGGGAGCTTCTCCCCTTGCGGATGTGTCCAAATTACCTGGAGTAAAAAAGTTAGTGTGTGTCCCAGACCCAGGTTGCTATAGCAGGGTCCTTGCTCTCATAACTTCATGCTTTGCCAGTCACTCATCTGTGTGCATGCTGCCGAGTCGATTTTAAGCTATGATATTTCCACATCAACTAGTAATACAACTTTAGTGCTAGGAAAGGGGGAAAAGTACAGCAAAGATAAATCGAGTTGTTTGCATATATGATAACACTTTTTAGTTTGACCATTTTTATGGTTTAATCAAGACACCTGTTTTCCTGTAGACTTTGGAGATGGTAATAAGATACTTGTCAGAACCCTCACAAGAGCAAGCCTTAGACCAGGGATTTAAGTTTAGTTATCAGGACAGTGAATTGTCTCAGGCACCAGCACCCAGTCGTGGATGCATCCAGATCAACAAGGAAACCTAATGGACAAGTTGGACATGTGAGATGTGTAGGATGTGACAGGATGACCCTCCACCAAGAAACAAAGGAATGACACCAGTTGAAGAAGACCACCAATAACTTCAAAGGATGCCACGTCCATGTCCAACCTGGCTAAATGACAAAGTCAACAGCTGGAAAGAAGAAGGGCTTCAAAGAAGACCTCTTCCTGGAACAGGACGTGGTGCCTCTAACCGAGCTTTCCTGGGAATCGTGATTTGTGGAATCATGATTGGCTGTATTGGCTTATTCATATATGTGGGATTAATTCAAAATAATAATGAAAATAACGATTTCCCTATTGGGAGAGGGACTGGGAATTTCTCTGAAAAAATGGGACTATTAGAACCAGGCAAAGTAATACTGAAAAAACTAAACCCACCTATGCCACTCTCTCTATCCAAGGCCAACAATATCCTTATAAATCACCTAAGAAACTGACTCAGAAAATATCCCCAACGGCCTCTGTGGGAGATATAGTAAATCAACTATAGCAAGGGAAATTATTTCAGCCTCCACTCATTTACACAGTTGGCCCATTAATGATGTAGGTTATATTTAAAAACAAAGAAAAACTATTCCGATCCCCTCCCACAGCATTGTCCTCACCTTACAATAGCTTATAAGATGAAAGGAAAATTATGGTTCCCACCAAGAGGAAAAAATAATGCAGGACGACTGCCTGCTCCCCCTTACCATGTACAGGCGCCTATGACGAAAATGGAGTCAGAATGTGCAATAGGGAACAAAAAAGGAAAACTATTAGAACAACTTATAAAGGCTCATAAAAATAGGACCAACACAAAAACTGGGCAGCGAGAACTTGCTAGATGACAAAAGGGCCTGCCAGATTCAATTCAGCTTGGTATGCATTTAGGAATTTGATAAATAACTTTCTAACCTTTCACAAGTCTGTCGAATTCTCTTTTGTCTCACACTTTGCCTTAAGCAAGATCCTATCAAAAGGGCAGGTAACTCATTTACTTAAGAAACAAAAAACACTATGCGGGTCTGTGCTTTCGGTTTAGGTAACCTTAAGACTAAAAGCTGCAAAAAGAAAGTATAAAAAACCTGCCTGCTTGCAATAAAGACGGAACAAAGATTCACTCTGCCTCGAGTCTGAGTCTCTTTGTCTCCCACTCTCCGACGCCTTACCCACCTTCGGGACCCCCTGGATCCTGCTGCGGCTGGACAGCGGCAAAAGGGCACTGTCACCTTTCCCAATCAGGAACTGAAACCTGGTCTCTCCATCCCCCTTCCTCACCATCATGGGATTTTCCCTTAAAATCCCAGGCCACCGGCAAGGCAAGTGGAGTCAGCCTCCCTTGGCTGACTCCATTCTCTCTCTACTCCCCACTAATGGACCCCCAACTTGTTTGCTTGCTGCACCTGTCTGGTATGAGGAGCCACCCTGAACCCACGGGGTCTAGACCTCCCTTGGTTGGCTCCATGCCTTTACCCTCTAATTAAATCTCTGCTTGCTCACTGGCCTGACTCTGTGGCTCCTGACTTCTTTGAGGGATCTGAACCCCTCAGTACTGAATATGAACTCTTTCATGTTTATGGTGATAATGTGGGAAAAGGCCTGACTACCACTTACAGCAACTATACAAAAAAGCCATGACACCTCCTGTAACCTGAGCTTGCTGGAATGTAGCCAGCAGAGAAAGAACTTCCCCGCGCTTGAAACCCCTTCCCCTAATTTGCATCCCTCTCTTCCCGCGTTCACTCTAGCCTGTAAAAGCATGTTCTAACCAGAAACCGGGGCTCAGCTCTTTGAGGAAGAAAATCCCAGCTGAGACCACGCGTGTAATAAATCTGCCTAAAATACTTCCAAAGAATGTTCACTTGGTTTCTCAAAAAAAACTGTAACAATAAAACTGAGGGGGGAAGGAGTTAGAGTGAGGTTTCTCTGTGATATGCAAATGTTTTCTCCGTAGAGCACGTAATATGTGATTATGGAACCATATATCTCACTTAAGTAACTACAGATCATTGCTATTTAAAATCAACAAAATTGTAACAGTTTTAAGTTTAATAATGTTAAGTATATAGAAATATATTGGAGGAAAACTTTAGTTCTGACCATTGTATATTTCATTGGTCTGTAAATAAAGAAAATTATATTATCACAAATTTGACTCTTAATGTAAAATATTTTGTGGTACTTGAAAATAAGACACCATCACATAAATAATAAGATGCTTTTGAGAAATTTCACATGTATTTCTGAAATGTTCAGACAGTGGTTACTCCCCCTGGACTGTCCAGCGTCTGTGGACGTGTGGACACACTGGGGAGTTTTTTCTGTAGTGAGTCTGCTTTCAACACGTGGTGTCCTGGAGGAAAGACTGAAGTTCCCTTTGCTACCCTTCAGAGTTTGTAGCTGGCCAGAAGAAGTTTACTAACTTATTCTTCAGTATTAGTTTCCAGAAAGCCAGGGAAAACCAAATATGCCTGAGGAATTGTGCTGGTCAAAGTGGTTACTATTGAGAGAGGCTGAATCCATTGGTGGTGTTTTCCAGGAAACTAAAGAAAACTGGAGAAGCAACTGTGATAAGCAGCTCCTGCCTGAAAGAAGTCTCCCTCTTTTGTCTTTATCCAAGACCACACCAGCCCCCCTATAATAGCTTACATTCCCTCAGGGCCAGTTTGGGGGAGGTCAGTCCCTGAGCCTTGGGCTAGACTGCAACAAACAAGACTTTCCTTGTTACAAAGCCAGTGCTGAGAGCTTTGGGTTATCTGATCATCCCCAAACAAGCCTGCATTTTCCCCAATTCTTGATTGAGACTCTGTAACCAAAAGACACATCCACAGGGGGACCATTGAAGACTGTGTGCACTGCCCACTACTCTAGAGAAAAGAACACCAGAAGTCACTCTTAAGAGTGGCCATGATAAAACTGCAATGAATATATAGTTTTGGAAAGTGGTACTAACAGAAATATAATCATCCCTTTGTTTTCTGCTTTATATAGCATCATAAAGTCTGTATGATTTCCAGTTTCAAGAGGAATAAGAAAGAAGATATTCCACCTCATCCAGATAAACCTTAGGGAAGAAAACATGGCAGTTAGCCTCCCTCCATTCAGGTGCCCCTCACCCTTCTCTGCTGGACAAAAGACCTCAGGGAAACTTCTGAATCCTCCCGAGGGCTCCTGTAACATTAACATTTGAACTAGCCCTTTGTTTTTCTCTCTTTGATATTCAGAGACAAGCTGACTGAACACAGATCTCCATAACTTCTAACAAGCAGTGCAAATCAGACTGACTACCAGGGTCATTGTTGCAAAAAGCCCACCCTAGGACCTGTAAGGTTTTTCTGGGCTCCACGGGGAGAAAAAAGTCAATCGGACAAAAAGTCGAATAGCCAGGTCTTTATTGGGGTTTGCACACCCGGGCGAGGTTCCCAAGTCCGCAGAATGGGGCTGGGGAAGTCCCACTTGAACAAAGGGGAGCACGCTCTTTAAGCAAAGGAATTTCGCGGGCTTCCTACTTCGCGATTGGGGATTGGCCCTGTGAATCCAGGTTGTGGGGGTTGCATCTCTTATTCTGATGTCATCCACCTTTTTCCCGGGCTGCCGTTTTCCCGGGCATGGCCACTGCTGCTTTTGTCCCTGGGCCAGCCTAACAGGACCCCCACTGGCTCAGGTGGCTAAGATGCAGACTCTGAAAGCCTAGATTTAAGTCCTCAATACATGATTGAGGTTTACATTCCTCTTTTTAAGAGGAAGGGAGACAAGAAGGAAGCATCTTTGAGAAAGGAAGAGAAGAAGAAGCATGTTAATTTGGTTTTACACCCCGGCCTCAGGGGTCCTTGGGCTCTGCTTGGTCCACAAGCCAGCATCTCAGCTGCCCGAGCCCCAGGTGCATTCCCAGTTTCAGAAATCCATTTATGGCAGTTCTTAACCAAAAGACTGAGGTGGACAACCAAGATGAATGACTCAGTAAACATTAATGAGTGTTCCTTCCTCCTCTTCCTGCCTGACTACCTGCCTCTGCCTACTTTCACTCCTGCCTGCACCTTTTCTTAAAAATGTCACATCCTGGTTGAGCAGCGGTTGGGTCAATCGCCTCAGAAGGAGTACAGGCCACCTGGGTTTGATTCAGGGTAGGGAAACCACCAGAGTGAACAAGTTAATAAGTGTAAAAATAAAGGACTGTTTCCTCCTCAGTCTTCCTGCTGCCTGGTCACCTTCATTCCTGCCTGCCTGCACCTTTCCTTTTAGACAAAATGACTGAAGTGGACATCGCATGTGAAAGGTTTTTTCCTGGGCTTCGCAAAGAAAGAAAGTCAATTAAACAAAAAGTCGAATAGCCAGGGCTTTACTGGGGTTTGCGCAACTGGGCGAGGTTCCCCAGTCTGCAGAAGGAGGGCGGGGAAGTCGCGCCCGAACAAAGGAAAACGTGCTCTTTAAGCAAAAGAATTTCGCGGGCTTCCCACGTCGTGATTGGCGATTGGCGATTGGTCCTGTGGGCTTCAGTCCCTTAGTCTGACGTCAGCCACCTTTTTCCCGGGTATGGCTGCCGCTCTGTCCCTCAGGGCCAGCCTAACAGCATGGACCTGGAGGCCTGGGAGAGGAGGGTGAGTCCAGGGGGCACCGCAGGTCCACGTGCTCAGGGTGCAGTGATGGCAACAACCAGCAGGAGCCGGACCAGGCCTGCAGGTGGGGCTAGGTTCCAACAGACTCTGGGGAAGGGGCTGGGGACTCACCATCCAGCCCCGGAAGAGCCTGGGCGTGGAGAGGGCGGCACTGGGGGGGGAATCAGCCGAGGGCACCCCACCCCCACCTCGTGGGAGGTGCTTCCATCACAGCTGCCTGAAAAGGGTCTGCGGAGACGCTCTTAACCCTTTTCCGCGGAGCTGGAGCGCTGGGGTCTCTGCTTTGGAATACAGGTGAGGAGGAGCAGTCGACCCCTGTCCTTCCCCAGCTCCCTGGGCTTGTCCGAGGAGGGAGGCACCTCAGGGGAGTGGCGACTTTCAGGCACACAGCAGGGGCTGCTGTGCAGGACGACAGAGGAGAAGCACCTGGTCTACACGCCCAGCACCCTCCCACGTGGGGCCACCGACCTGGGTCCCCACGTGGGCGGCATCTCAACTCCTGGGCAGTGAGAGCTGCTCAGAATGGTGGAGACGAATAGGGGGACTTGCCGGTAGCCTAGACCCCCCAAGCTCCTCGTCTGATCTACGTGGCCCAGAGTCTCAGAGACTGGCAGATGGAGCCCCTGCCTGCTGTGGCGTCGCCAGGAAGGCTCCCTGCCCCCACCCCCTAGTCTGTGCAGAGCCTGACCCCTCCCAGGAAACCACCTGCAGGGATTGTCCAGGTTCCCCTTTACTGGGGGGAGGGGAGAGGCGCTGCTACCGGAGCCAGCGGGACACCGAGCCTCTCTTTCCTGCCCTGAGGGATGGTACGGACGTGAGCCGGGAGTCTTCCTCGCGGGTCGGCCTGACGGTGCTGTCTGGCGCCCCCTGGCGGCTGGGGTTACAACATCACCCCACGGGGAGCGGACCTGGGTGCAGAGCTGGAGCTGCAGGCAGGGTGGGTGGCCCTGCCGGTCTTTGTGGGTCTGCCCACCTGCTGTAAGCCCGGCGTGGGGCTGCCCAGAGGGACAGTGGCACCCTGGAGTCAGACCGCTGACCAGGCAGGGCCACGTGGGAGTCTGGGTGTCCCTGTGTAACCTGTTTTCCAAGGCTGCTCCAGAGTGAAAGGCCCCAGGATTGGGGCTGGAGGTAGGGCGCTCCCTGCTGCCTAGTTGTGGGAGGCGCCTTCCGCCATTTTCCCCAAGTCTCAACATCAAGCTAAGGACAGATGGGTCTTGCCTTGAAGGTGACTAGGGAAGGGGAACAGGGTGCTCTGGGTCTACCAGATGGCCCAGTTATCCAGGGGATTGGCAGCGCTGGGGCTGATGATGTTGGGGTCGTGCTGGGGGGTTGGTGGCAGGGGTCTTGTCCTGGAATGTCACTGATTCTAAGTCCTCAAATTCTCAGGGTATTTGCAAATTCTGTGACTAAATTTCTGCTATTGAAATTTCTCGATACTGTTGTCAAATTTGCTATTTAAAATTTTCTTGATCATAGTATTCTAGTTTGGAGTGGTAACTTGTCATTGCAGTAAGAATTTGTATTTACATTATATTTAATGATGTCCAAAATATTAATGTGCTTGTTGATGATTTGTCTTTATTTTTATAAATACTTCATTATAATCAAATATTGCCAATGAGCATTACTGGATACTGTAAGGTTTTTCTTGGCTCCGCGAGGAGAAAAAGTTCAATCAGACAAAAAAGCAGAATAGTCAGGGCTTTATTGGACTCTGCGCACCCGGGTGAAACTCCCAAGTCCGCAAAATGGGCCTGGGGAGGTCGCGGGCTAGAACAAAGGAGGAGCTGGCTCTAAGCGGAGGAATTTCGCGGGCTTCCTATGTCGCGATTGGGGATTGGCCCTGTGAATCCAGGTGTGGGGGTCGCATCCCTTATTCTGATGTCATCCACATTTTTCTATTTTAAAATGAAAATATATAGTAAACCAAAAAACTTAAAGTGCAGTGATTGATTAAACTGGTCATTTAAAAATACATGAATAATTTGGTTCCTTCATGTAGTGGAAAGTTAAATATTTATACTGTGATTTGTTTTAGAGAGAGGAAGATGTCAAAGGAAGAGGAGGAAGAGACATTTTTTGTTAATTTAGACTTTTGCGTTTCACCCCAACCCCCTAAATCACAAACCTGGATCCTTGGGCTTTACATGATTCACAACATAGTATTTCAGCTGCTTGAGCCACCAGGGTCTCCTCCTGACAGTCTGGGGGTTGTTATAGAAGTGCTAAGTGTGACTGTTTTATTTAGAAAGGTGTCTCTCACACATTATATTAAATGTGCTAAACAAAATGCATGTAGTCAATGTGCCATAAAAAGCACATTGTAAATACCAGGTCCCGTTGAGGGTTTGCATGCGCACCTGTGGCGCTGCAGAAGTGCACGTGCCACTTCTGTGCATGTAACCTCAAGACAGAAAGTGTTTGCTTGGTCAGGAGCACAAGGGGAGGGGCATGTCCACCCATGCAACGCACCGTGGGGGGGGTCACCGCAGGAAGCAGGTCCAGGGCCACTACCTTGTGGGGTCCATGGAGACGGTGCAAACCAGGGACGCCTTCCTGCACTTGATCATCTCCATCACTCGGCCAAATTCCTGGATGTGAAGTGAATTCACTGCAACCATTTCCACCATCAAGAATTCTCGTTTAGTGTATTTGTTTATTTTTGCTGCTGTTTAGTATGCCATTGGAGTTGTTTCCAAAGCCATCTCAGGCCAATTGTTTCATACTGTTTTGTAGTCTAGATTCATTGATTTAAATATGCCTGTCTAATTTTCTCAGTGTGAGTTACTAAAGAGATTGTTCTCCATTATGTTTTTCACTAATTTGTGACAAATTAGCTCTCCATACATATATATCAATTTGTTTCTGTTCTATTCTGTCTGTTTTTATTACAATACTGTACTGATTCGATTACTATTGCTTTTCATTCTTTGACTTTTGTTTAAGACTATAGTTTGTTTTTATTACTTGACAATTCATTTGATGATCATCTGAATGGTAAGGTAGCTTACATTGTGTTCTGAAATAAGAGAGACATTGCATTGGAAGGGGAAAAATGGGCTAATTTAAGTGCTCTATTAGGCAATTTTACAAAAAAATCCAGTCAGGTTTACATTTAAGAAACAGAAATGTTATTGGTCCTTATACTAAAATTTTTTATATTCAGAAGCACCCCATTAAGTATGGTGTCCTTTTGAAAGGGAAGCATATACAGAAAACTTTGGAAAATTCTGAAATGTTATAAAATAGTCACCTAGAATCCCATTAGCCAAAAATAACCCTGGTTAGTATTTCAATATTTATGATTAATTATCTTTCTTTACAGTTAGTTATAATGTACAAATTTTTTCCAATGGTTAATAAGGTTTTATGGTTTAGATAACAAAGAGGACCTTGGTGACAGTAAATTGCTTCCAACTGGCAGAAAATAGTTACTCATATTCCTCGTGCATTCATATCACAGGAGGAGGCAGCCTGCCTCCTTCAGAGGAGACTGATCTGCTCCACCAAAGTGCACCAAAAGCATTTTAGTTTATTATAGTTGATTCTTTAACTTGGTTGTTCCCCAACCCTGGGACATGAATCTGAGTCCTTGAGATGTAGTGGACTGTGCTGTTTGCCAGACAGCTCATCAATTGTTAGAACCCATTTTACCTTCATCCAAGTAATGTGATGTGTTTTTTGCTTGTTATTAGTATGCTAAGCAATTCTCAAATTTCTAGAATTAAGTGCTTGGTGCATGATTCCTGTGCTGTTGATTTCATATTGTATATGTTAATGACAATGTGCGCATCTATACTGATGATCTAGGACTATAGTTAATCAGCATGTGTATTTGTTTTATTGGACTGAGGATGTTGGTGTTTTAAGTGTTGGGTATTACGTTTTAGGATTAAGGCTAAGGTTAGGGCTCAGGCTTTACTTTAATCATGGGTTTGTTTTCAGCTTAGGCCTTAGTGCTCAGGTTAAGTGTTACTCTAGTTAGATACATGGGTAGTGATCAGGGTTCAGGATTTAGCTTTAGGTTTTATTAACATTCAGAGTAACAGTTTGATGGGTCAGGTCAGGTTTAAGATGAGGGCAAGTTTTAGAGGCATTCAAGAATCAGGGTAAAGGAATCTGTCTTATCCTGCCATTGTAAAGACCCAGAATTTAGGGATTCAGGATTAGAGGGTCAACATTTAGTTTGACGTCCGGTCAAGTGTATAGGGGCTTAGATTATCACGGTTTTGGGTTACCTTTATAGATTTGGGGGTTAGGATTAGTAGTTGAAGTCATGACTCTTTACTTGAAAAGAGCCAGTTAATTGATCAGCTGATGCTTATTTGAGAAGAGCTAAAAGAATTGTAATTTCTGATATGCATGATTTTTGTAGAAAGTAGAATTTCAACAAATGACCTTCTATAGGTAAAAAGGAGAGTAGGGGAAGAGCACTTTTAATGCTCCTCATTGGCTGGGCTGTGGTGTCTCTTAGTGGCAGAACAGTTGCTGGGAAGTAGGATAGATCTTCTTTGGAGCAGTAAGTAGGTGACTCCTGTTTGTAAGGGTAGCCTCCTTCCTAGGGAATGTGCAATCAGGAGAAGTCCCACTCTGCCTAGGAAATACTCTGTTTCAACACAACACTGGCACACAGATTAACAAGGAGATGTGTGGATGAGGACAGGGTGCATCCAGTGACCTGCCATCCTGGTGCAGTTTGAGGTCTGAGTATGCATTCCTACTACTGGCTGAATTCGTCATCACAGCTGAGTGATCAAGTGGACAGGCATGGGCAGTCAGGTCTCATACAGGATAGGCCTCCCACTCACATTAAATGGGTAGCCTGGGCTCTGTCAAGTCCATGTGGCCAGTCATAGCTGCATTAATTGTGGCTGGGTAATTGAATGACTACTTCTCCAGTTCCTTGTGATAGTTCATTTGCCAGTGTCCATGTTATTGAGATAAGCCTCTCCATGCACCCATATAGCCTCTTAACCTTAAAAATAGTGTCAGATTAAAAGCACTGTAGAAAAACTTACTTTATTAAGAAAAATTCTTGGACTCCAAATGTTCAC
Source organism: Solenodon paradoxus (assembly GCA_004363575.1). Classification (NCBI taxonomy): domain Eukaryota; kingdom Metazoa; phylum Chordata; class Mammalia; order Eulipotyphla; family Solenodontidae; genus Solenodon; species Solenodon paradoxus. The sequence goes on along the minus strand of RJWH01009205.1, from coordinate 1,768 downwards.
ATTCATGGAAGCAAACAATGAGATTATCCTGTTTTTAAGGGCCAAAGAAGAGCACTTTTCCCCACCTGTCACTTGGTTACCCTTACCTAGAGACTCCCCACCTGAGCAGTCCATTATTTTTTTCTCTATATAAAAATACTGTATCAAGACCTGTCCTCTGGACAAATTTTCATTGAAAGTTTGATCAGACTGTATTGAATTTGCTTTCAATATTCTGGCTATTTTTATTATATTCTGATGTTTGATGAGCATGGGAGATCTAAATTTGTGTCTTCATTTTGCCCATCATTATAGTGTTTTATTGTTCTGGTATTTTATATCCTTAGACCTAGAGGTATGTGGTCTTTCCTCCTTTGGAAGCAATTGATCTAATTGCTACACCACAAAGGTGCACCATAAGGTTGACTTTTATTTAAAGAAAGAAGGGAAGGATGGAAAGAAACAGGAGAAAGAAGCATCTTTATTAGGATACTAATTTTGTTTTTTTAGCTTGTCCACAGGACAGTAACCCAGGTCTTGCTCTATGGTCCACACTCCAGTGTCCCACATGCTGAAGCCACATACCCCAAAACAGTTTAATTGATAATTTTTCAGGATTTTGAAGAATTCATTTTCAAACTCTTAATTGTTGATTTTTTTTTTTTTTTGAGTTTCTGTATATACAGTGATGTAAATGGTGGTCTGTGACTATACTCTTCTATGTATTTTTTTCCACATCCTACATTGGATTTCCTATTTTAGGTAGAATGTCCAGTAAATTGTTTTAATACTTGTGAAAGATTTCTTATCTTATTCTTGATTTAGGTAGCATCTCAAACAGTGAGCAGATTTGCTGTTGGTTTTGTATGATGCACTTGGTATTATTTTTAACAACCTTTAAAGTTTTTTAAAGGAAACATGCTGGCAGGAGTGAAGGCAATTAGTCAAGAAGGCCAGAGGAGGAAGGAGCACTTTAATTTTATTTCCATTTATTTACACTGTTTCCCCTGCACCCAGGAGTCAAGCTCAGGGGTATGTGACTTGTGTCCTTCAGAGACAGTTGACTTAACTGCTGCTCGCCAGAGTGTGCCAAGAACTACTTTTTATGTCTGTGGTACATGATTTAAATAGGCTGTTATTTCATATTCTTATTTTTGTACAATGTACTGATAACGATATATGATTATTTTTCAGTTATGTGTTTGTAATTCGATTGAATTGAGTTTTTTGGTGGTATTGGGTGTTGTGTTTAGTGCTAAGCCTAGTGTTAGGATCAGTGTTTGGGTTAGTGGTAGGATTAGAAATTTAGGTTAGAAGTTAGGAATAAGGTTAGGATTTAGGGGTTAAGGTGACGGTGTTAGGTTTCGCAGTTAAGTATCAGTTTAGGGTTTGGTGTTCACATTCAGCATTAGAAACTCAGGTTTAAGGTTGGAGGGTCTGAGTAAACCCATAGTGTCAAGGTCACGTCATAGGGGTCAGGATTTAGAGGATCAGAATCAGGGTTAGAGGATCAACTCTCATTTTTGTTTACAGCTGAGTGGCAGGTGTCTGGATTGTTTGGTTCACATTTAGAGTCTAGGGGCTTTATGACTGTAACTTAGAATTACATTTACTGCATTTTTAAAAGGAAAGGTGCAGGCAGGAATGGAGTCATAGACCAGCAGGAAGAGAGAGGAGGAAGCACTTTACATTATTTGGTTTTCACATTTTTTTCCTCCGGGGCCCAGATCTTGAACCTGGGATTTTGACATGCATGCGGACTGCGTCAGACCTCTACTTCCCCAAGTTG
>RJWH01009204.1:0-24466 GCA_004363575.1 Solenodon paradoxus | reverse complement strand
TTAAGTTCAATGATAGGATAAAATCAATTATCATTTAGAATATGTATTTAAAATTAAAGCCCCCAAATAGTTAAATTACTAACTGATTCTTATTACAGTTTTTCCTGATTCAGAATAAAAATAGAGAAACAATAATTTGTAGAGATTATTAATTACATTTAAAATGTTAAGCAACCAAAAGCATCAAACATTTTTGGTGGTTTTTAATTGAACAAAGCAGGTACCCCACCATCTTTGACATGCACACTTTACAATCCTCTGATTTTCTTTGCTTATTTCAGATAAATAGTTTCAAATAAACAGTTAGAATGTTTAAACAAAGCAAAAAATTTCTACTGTATTTCTCACCAGTTTAAAAAGGAGAGATGTCTGAAAGTTTGTAAAATGGCATGTTTCATATTGCAATTTAAACTTCACTTAGGGTAAGTATGTGAAACCCAAACCAAAGGTTTTATTGTAACCATTGAGTTTTGTTTGCATCCTGATGTTAATACAAGTTAAGTCTATCACCTGCTCTTATATTCATTTCCAGCTACACTCCCACTATAGATAAAATAGAGTCAATAATCTCTGACATTAGTTTTTGTTGTGAAACAAAACTCAAACAACAGAAATTTTCAGAAGTGGCAAGCAACATGTAGAATACATTTAAGCTGTTTAAATCAGTGACAAGTTCAAAAGAATGCCAAAATGAAATGGATCCTGTACTTGTTGCCGTTTAATAAAAATCCCTGAAAACTTTTCTCAGAGTACGCAGACATCTAGAAGATTCTCCAGAGGCTTAGCATAAATTGAAATGGAACCTACCTTTAAAGTTGGGCCGAATCCTTGCATCATATCCTGATGTCCTTCCCATTAATTTGTCCAAGAAATCCGAGGGAGAAAGAGTCTGTGAGGGTTGTTTTCCAGACCTGGAGTCATGGTCTTTGCAGAAAGCCGTCCTAAATACATTAACTCTCTTAGCAACAGTTCCATTCTTATCACCTGAGACCTAATGCTTACAGTGTTTGACATCATGTTTTGGTCAATATATTTGATGTGTGAGTGAGAATAAAATGAATATTATAAACTCTTGTTAACTTCTGAACTCGTCTGTGGTCTGAAGTTAACTTTAAATGATGAGGGTTGTCAATCCTGTGTCATATTTCCTAAGTTTCCAAACTGTGGCCATAAGATGTTTAAGATAATAAGGATGCATAGTTTCAAGTTGTATGTTGTATGGATATAGAGTTAAAGCTATTTTCAGAGTCATCTGAGAAATAAAGATGACATTTTCTAAAACTTACAGTTTTGAAGTAATTTCTCCATAACTTAAAAAAATTCTTCCAGCATTTTAGCCATTAATATAAGTCCTCTACTTTTATAAGAAATTAAGACGGACAGAACAGAATAAACACGAATTATCCCATTGCTCATTTTCTCACCAGCTAGAGTCTATTCCAGTTGTCAACTATTAATAATTCTCTATGTGTTGTCTAAAAGAAAATCATCACTTGCACATTTAACTTTATTCTAAAATAGGTCAGCAATGAGCATGTCTCTACTTCAATTGTTTTATCCGATGTTGTTTATATATTAGCACTTAAATTGTTGACTCTCCAATAAAGGACTTGTGAAAAAGAACTTCTAAATCATTTTGTCTTTTGCATTTTCAAAAACACTAAATTTTGGCTGGAAAATTTCTCAGATTTTCATTTTCCTTGAAGGGCTTATAAAGAACCTTATTTTGGTTTGTAGTGAAATGAATTCTTTCACAATACGTAGTGATTGACTGTATGTTGATTTCTTCCCTAAAGCATATACTTTACAAGCTTTGTCTTCAGTAACATAACAAATAATCTTGTTGATTCTATCACTAAGAAAATATCACATTCTTTTCAGGTTTTCAAAGAAGTAGTATTAAATGTAAGTGCAAAGATGCTGTTAACATTTGTTAAGAGTTAAGAATTGATAGAATCATGTAGAGATACTCACATTCCCGTATGCAGATTCATCTGATCAATCAAATATTACTGATTATGATGGTGGTGGTGGTGATGAAGATGAAGATGAAGATGGTGATGGTTCTAATAAAACCCAGCCCATAGTTTCTCTTAATCATAGTAGGAGGTGTGAACCTGAAAGGAACATAGTGGGTTTTCCCAGTACTCATAGCATTATTGCTGTATGTTCCATTTCTCTTGGTTCTGTGAAAAAATACCATAAAATTTGTTGAAAATTAAATGAAGAGTCTGACACTTTGTTGTATGAGCATCTCCTATCTTTATCCTGCCTTAGAACCTCCGCCATTAGGATGGCTTTTTCACTTAGGGTAATTAATTTGATATTTTAGAAGTATCACTTATTTTGATAATTTTTAAATTAGGTAGCAAAATGCAAGCATGCCAATACTGATTTCTCACTTATTTTAATTATGCTTAGTCCATTTCTCATGCATACATAGACACAAAGATGTACTATTAATTAAATTTTGATAGGCAATCAATTTTCAAATATACCAAACAGTAGAATACAGTGGTAAAAAGAGACTTTGGATGTTTCGGTGTTTTGATAAATTTCCTGAATCATAGTCCTCAGAGTAGGTATCTAGTTGTTGAAATACAGTCAAGTCCCAAGTTGGCTAAGAATGAGGGTTCTTTTATATTTTATATAAAATGAGCATGCTTCTGGCAGATTAATCCAATCACTTCCACCATATGAAAAGCATTGCACGCACTAATTTCTTTAAATGACTTCCAGAAGAATTTGAAAGAAAAAAATCACCGTTACATAGAAATGTAAAGAGCATGCAACTCATCAGACTACTTTAATATTGCATTGACTGTGAAAATGTTGAAATGCATAGAGTGGGGTTATGCATCACAAAACTTGCCTTTGTGAAATTTACCACCCTCCCACCATAATTAAGCTTTTAAAAAGAACAAAAGAAATGTAACTCTCCCTTATAAAATTAGCACCTTATTGTCCAGAATATAGAAAATTCGATAATAATTGCATGACATGATCTCTTTCAAACAGTTTTCATGTGGAAAATATCAGCATGCAAAGTCGTTTCACCTACCTGATGTGGTTTGTCTCTAAGAATAATGCAAACAAGGTTGTCAAAATGTTCACTAGCTGCCGGTTCATTCCTGTTTCTGTGATGCTTGTGGAAAATAGCCCCGAAACGATTCCAGAAAGAAGCTAGGACAAAGTATCTATTTATTGTCCAGATTCAAAATTCAAAATTTTGTTTCCTTGAAAACCAAAAAGAGATTTGAGTTTGTACAGTTTGCTGAGAAAAAACAAAAAGTGCCAGTCCTAGGCATCATGGTCAGGTCAAACCCGGGCTCAGGACCATCAGTTAACCCAGGAAAGACAAAGCCTTAGAACTGATGGATCCCCCAACTGCTTTCCCTGAATAATAAAAATGCTGCTACCTCAATCGCATCACCAGGCAAAGGGGGCTGGTGACAATGCCATGCTGGAAAGTCAGGTTGCTGTGGCTTTTGTTTTATGTCCTTTCTTTTTAGAAAATCCCTTTTCTCTAGAAAATTTTCTTTTTAAAAGAAGTTGTAAATGAGGGAGAAGAAAGGACTCTACACGCTGGAGTGGGTAGGGAGAAGAGGGCAAAATTGCTGAGATCCTGTGCTGGAATGAGGGCTACCGAAAGAGACGGAGACGTGATCTTACCCAGCCTATAAATTTCAGCACTCGGACAGCTCCTAGCTCTGAAGTGCGCATGTTTCCTTCTTCAGTCGCTTGGGGCGGGGGTCGAGAAGAGGCACTAAAGAAGGGACATGCCTGCCATTCAGAGGCAAAGAGTGGCCGTTTGATGAGAGGCAGCAATGACAACGGGGGAGAGGAGAAGTCAGGCTAGACTGAGAGGTTAAAGGAGGCTAGGGTCCCAGCTCCTGGAAATGCGAGTCTTCGTGGGTGGGCGGGACGGGAGTTTAAAGCAGAAAAGAAGGGAATAAGGACTAGACGTGGGAAAAAGGAAATTGGAAGAAGCAGAGTACCTGATCTGTAATACTAATATTATAGTAGGGGAGTGGGTAGTTCACTCCTTGTCAGTGGAAGCTGGAGGCAAAAGAGAAGTCCTGTGCTAAAGAGGAGGGGATTATCTCTGGCACAGAGAAGCCTGAGTGCAGAAAAGGGTTCATGAGGATATATAATGTCATTTAGAAGCCCTTTATGCCTTTCTCGCCCCTTGAGTGTTTTTTTTTTAATGTGATTTTAGTTGCCTGTTCCCAAAAGAACACTCGACCTCTCTTCTAGGGAAAGCCCCTTCAAACTGAGCTTTCTTTAGTGGCTCCAAATTTTTCGATATTCTCTTCTAGTCACAGATTTATGGAGGGTGGAAAAAAAAGACAGTGGACCAGCAGGGGGCAGTAGCAATCTTTTCCTGCTCTGGTTAAAGCTTAGCACAGGGCTTCTCCTAAAAAATGGAGCAAGGAAGGATGAGACTTGGGGTTGAGCCTGTTGCCTGATGTGAATCACTAGGGAGGGTCATGTAATAAAGTCTAGATGTTCTCCTAAATTGGCTAAAGAGACAAAAAACACTAGAAGTTTACAAAGCTGTACAAAAAAGCATGACAGCTAACCTTACTATTTCAAATTAAATATATGAGTATTAATAAAAAGGAAGAGTGAATAACTCAGTTAAAGTAATTAGCAGCTTCTGGTAAGGCGAGGTGAAGAAAATACATGTTCTACTTCTTAGCTGAATGACTAACATATTTTTTGTCTGTAAAATACACTTCGATAGCCACCTTGGAATTCCATTGCAGATCTTAAGTTTAATACAAGGTAATATAATTATTCAGTCCCTAAATGACTAACTTGCCCTTGAGTCAGGTTAACTATCATAGCAGAGTAACAAAGAATTCCATGGTTTTGTAGAAGTAGATTACAGGAGCCAAACTTTCAAGATCTTTTCACCTTTTAATGTTAATCTAAATCACCTGAGGATCTTGTTGAAATGAAGATTCTGATCTAGTACATTTGGGGTTGTTCCAGAGAACCAGCATTTCTAACAAGGTCCTAGCTGAGGTTGGTGCTGCTGGTCTGCTGATCAGTCACACTGTGAGTAGCAAAGGTCTATATGCTCTTTTATCAGATTTCTATCCCTGCAGGACAGTGAGAATAGGAACCTCTAGGTGAAAAGCAGTAGCACCAAGCATTGCACTTACATACAAAAGTGATTATTCGAATGTGTTCTCTTAACTCTCCAAGTCCATGAAGGGAAAAGTGGTTCAATTTAAAAGGAAAACAATATACTTTAATATCAGACATCCCTGGTTGTTTTCAGCTTCAAATCTGTTCACCTCCAAATTCATCCACATGGAAACTCTAGACCTGATTTTATCCCTGCAGTTCTGACCCAAAAATAAAATCAGTTCCTGGAAATACATTTCTTCAATTGGTGCTATGTGGAAAATCATGCAAGATTTTTTGTGCTCAAGATTCTCTTTCCAAAAAGAGTATGTGTAAAAGTAGAAGAAAATGATTTGTTCCAAATTTGTTTGAGGTTATAATGATACTTTAATAGTCATTGCAAATCATTTCTTTCAACAGAAGTCTGGTTATTAACTAGGAGTAGGTTGAGTAGGGAAACCTGTGACAAAGGAAGATTCTGACCAGCAGCATGAAATCACAGCATTTATTATTTTAGGGATTTTAGGGAGGATCTAGTCTAACATCCCCATTTTACCTCTCAGCTCCCCTCAATTTGGATTCTAACCCTGTCAATCCACACAAACAGCTCTCACTCAGTCTGCCAATGAATTCTTTGGAGGATAGTTTTCTGTTGTCACCTTACTCGACATTTCCAAGGCACTTGACGTCACTGGTCTCGTCCCCCCCACCCTTTTTTTAAATACTTTTGTTTATTGCCGTAAGAACACTTTATATGAGATCTGCACTCTTAACAGATGGTTAGCACATAATGCAATATTGTTCACTATACACATGATATTGGGCAGTAGCTTTTTAAAACTCACCCATCTTGCATCACTGAAACTTTGTATGTATTGATTAGCAACCTTCCATTTCCCTGTCCCTACCAACCACCATTCTGCAATCTTGAAGCACTTTTCCTCCCTTGACCCCATAACACAGTATGATCCTGGTTTGCCTACTATTTTATCTCCTTAGCAGCAGTTCTCCTCTCCCTGGCCTATAAAAGTTGGATTTCCTAAAGGCTGTATTCTAGGCCCTCTCTTCTCACACCACACTCTTTCAGACAACATTTTGCATATTCATAACTTCCATTACCTTTTTATACAGATGACATGCAAATGTGTATCTCTATCCAGACCTGTACGTTTGACTGCTTCCTAAACATTTCCTGTTGAATGCCTCAAAGCCTTCTCGAATGCCACATGTCACAACCAAAATTTTGATATCTTCTCCGATTTCTGTTCCTATTCTGTGCCTGTTGCATTATCACCAATCAAAAGCTAAGGTATTTTCTTTAAGATTCCCTTTTCATCACCCATCCATTAAGCCCTATTCATTTAATGTTTCAAATTCTCAAATTATCCACCTTTCTTCATCTCAACCTCCATGATCCCAGTGGAGGTGTCCTTGTCTCTTGCCTGTATTGTGGTAATAGTTACGTTACTAATCTACTGGACTGACTACTTATCTGCCTGTACCTCCTTCTCTGTATTGCAGCCAGAATTATGATTCAAAAACCAAAATCTGATTATGTGATACCCCATGATTAACACTATGACACTTCTTTGATCTTTGGGTAGAACAAAAAAACATGACCTTAAAGTTCTACATGATCTGACTCATGTCTGTATTGTCCCTCATCTCATCCCTTACTCATTCATTCCCCTCTAACCATATTGGTTTCTTTTTAGTCTCTCGTGCTTGTCGTATTGCTTAATCTCAAGGAGTTCTTATGTCTCTGATTTTGTCTTGTTAATATCAGATGATTTTTCAAATATCTGCTCCAGTGTTAATTCCTCAAGCAGGCTTCCCTGGGCTGCATGACTACCTTAACTTTCCAATTACAGGCTCCCTTAGTACCCAGCAGCTCACATTCAAAGAACTTGTCACCATGACATGTATACATGCGTACAGTTATTTGCTTATTCAATGAGTTTTGCAATGGACAGGCACAGCATTATTTTTGGTCCACCATTATGTCTCCATACATTCAGTGATACTGACTATGATCATAATGGTGTGATGGTGATTAGGATATAATTTTTAAATACACATAGAAGTGCTGCTTAAAGAAAAATAACGTAATTGAATATAAATTGTTCTGTCAAAAATGACAGGGAATTACAGATTAAGGTCTATGATTATTTGAAGGAAACTAAATTCAGTGACTTGGCAGTCTATAGCATGAGATGCAAATGAAAGCAGGAGACTGAATCTGATGTCCTTGATTCAGGTTCCATCTCTAACACTGATCTATGATGTGACCTTGGGAAAGTCCTTTAATACCCCCTGAGCTTCACTTTTATAATGTACACAATGTATACAATATTGCTACCTAAAATAATTCCATATGGAACAGTCTTGAGAGACATGAAATAGCTGAGGATGTGTTTTCGGCGCTTGATTTCCATTGTTAGCATCCATTGACTGTTAAAAATCATGTTTTGACTTTGCCTCTTGGATAATTCCATATTCAAGGACACTAAGTTTCAGGAACTTGGAAAGAGCCTTATACGTGATATAATAGAATCCTGAAATGAAATCCATTTATACTTAGAATTCAGCAAATTATCACTGGTTGAGGTGCCTGACACCCACATTTTGTACTCTTATTGGAGATACGAGAAGAATCTGACCCATTCTTTAACATCATGAAGATCAATACATGATACTTGATCTCTGTGACGCTGAAGGTTAAAAAATTCTAAACATATAAACAGAGACATTACTCTTGAGCACCAGTATCTTTTACTGACACTGATAAACCTTACGAGCTTCTGACATATACATAATGCTTTCCAGTTTTCAAAATAGTCTCACTATGTAGTAGACAGAACAGTGATTCATATCCGTAATTTTTCCGATGAGGAATCTAAACTTCATATAAGTTGATCATGATTAAGTGATGAAGTCCTGTTTTCTATATTCACTACACAGTGAATGGACTTATTTCTCATCATATGCAGGATTGATGGTATTTTTCAAGCAACTGAAAATATTCCATATACTCGCAAACTTTTTTAATAACCATATTTATGATTCCATTGCAGTGGTCTCCATTATATTGAGATCTACAAACACACACAAATAGCAAATGGAAGGCCCACAATAAGAGTCTCAAATTCAACTCGCTTAGGGAAAAAGTTGAAAGACGTCTAATATTTCAATATCCTGCATTAGAATTCTTCGTGAACTCTTACAGGTCTTCCTGCAGAGAGATGGTTTTCTTCAAATATGGGCGTTTTTTACCCCATTTGAAAAGCTGAAGTAGAGATTAAGAAAGGACTTACTAATGTACAATTGCAACCTTGGAGTAGGGATTTGAGGCAAAATACAGAGGCAAGAAGTTGCTTTACCAAATCTTTAGTTGCTGGAGTGTGCTTCCTCACAGAGGACAGAAGTCAATTTCGTCTTGATAAAATGCACCTTCTGAAATTTTAGGAGAAATTCATCTGCCTAAAACAGAACTACTTCTCACCAGAGGGCCCTATGTAAGAATGGATTTCTGGGTGAGAAAACTCTCTGATTCGTAGATGTTGGTCATTATGATACTTGTTGAAACATGTGGCTTGTGTGACTAATTATCAGTGATTGCCATTTTTTGACTATAATATCTTAGGAATCAGGCAGAGAATCTCTCTTAAATATGAGATCCCTAAGCTACCATCACAGAGTCAGCAAGTGGCTTTCAACTCTCTTGGCCATCACCGACCCGTATGTCCTTTATTTCCTTGCAGTAGTTGTCTTGGAAATGAAAGAAATGGTAGAACCCACTCTGTTGACTAATTCAGTTGCTAAGAGCACAGGGATTTTTAAAGGTAGATGGCAAACAAAGCGTCGTTCCTGCATGTTGATTTGTGCAGGCTGTTTCAGGCACTAGTACTGAGGGATTTAAAGCTGTTTGAGTGGCTGGTATTGTCCACAGAGCAAGGGCGCCTACAGAACTCGTGTCAGCCTGCATTTATTCGCTCTCGTTTTCCGAAGTTTACTGCTCCCTTCTTTCTCTTGCGGTATGGATAAAATGCCCAGCATGCAGAGAGGCAAGCTTCAAGGCCATGAAGTCTAAATGTGAAATCACTGCTCTTCCAGATTCCGTGCAGACAATTAGATGTCTGTGCAGAGCATTTCTAGATCAAATTACTTAGACTTCAGAAAAATCATTTTAGTATTGGAACTCTTCTGCTTATTAGTGTTCACTCTTCACAGACCACAGATGTGTCCAGCACTTGAAACAATTTCTATTTCTAGCGATGATTCACACAAGTGATTGCTTCTCTGTTGGCTAATGTGAGAGATGCAGCATTTCTTTTCCTAAACATCAAGTGGGCAAACAATAATTTGGAGGAGAATTCAAATGCAGTTCCACTTGAGTTTGTTAGAAAGATTCTGCCTTTGCTGCCAACTTATAAATGAAAATAATGAATAGCAATATGATGAATAGTTGAAGGTATCACTTATCTTAGAAACTGAAATTTGGTTCTGAAACTGTCTTGACATCATTTTAATCATCACAATACTCTTGCTGTCAATTCCTTTTGGTGAGTTCTGAGATTTAAAATTTTTGTTATTGCCTCCATTTATGTTTATCCCTGCCTTTCCCATAAAATACCTTTTCTGGGTTTGTAGAAGGCTAAAATGAGGCAGTCTTGGTAAGAGTGAATTATTTTCATTTGAACAGTGGCAATAGTTTCATATTTACAAGTAGGTTAGTCACTGATATTATTGTTGTAAAGCACAGTATAGCTGCTAACAGGAGAGTGCCTATGTCATCAACAGTTCATCCAATCAATTAGTCAACAATTTTTTTAAAGGCACGGTGCAGGCAGGAAGACAGAGGAAGAAGCATGTTATTTATTTTTATTATTTAGTTGTTCACACTGGTTGTTCTCCCCATCTCACCTAGGACTTGAACACAGGGATATGTGGCTTGTGCTCCTTCGGAGGGAACTGACCCAACTGCTGCTCCACCAGGGGGTACCTCCACAAATATTAGTTGAGCTTTTTTACTCTGTTTAAAGTACTATGTATTTCTCTGAAGGTAATGTAAAGTAATATAAGACACCATTTCTGCCCTCTAGTGATTTAGGATCTATATGTGAAGATAAGAAAAATGGATATTATAGAAGTGGCACGATAGGTCAGCATATCATCTGGGGAGATGAGCTTACTGCCACCCAAGAGCTTTATAATGTGGCACTCCCCTGTGTATTCTTCACAGTCTAAACTTTGGTTCTTACTTTGGCACTTTCACAAAATTCATCTTATAAGTGCTCCAAATATGTTACTAGTCAGGGATGGGACATACCAACTCTATAATACCTGCAAGCCTGACACATAGACAGAGTGGAAATAATAGCTATCAGTCTGCCAAGTAACCTACGTAGCCTGAGACATATGTACGTTTCTTAGATGTGCACTAACTGGGAAAGTTCTATGATAGACCTGGAATTCGACTAATAGGATCTGGCTGTGTGGCTGAAATATGAAAAAGTTGAGTGGAACCTGTCTCAAATAGATTGATAAAGCCATCTCCAGCTTTATAATATCCATTCATGAAGCTGCATATTTACATTATCAGTTCTCGTAACTCATTCCTAATAATAGGATTGATACTGAGATTTGATTTCTCTCTCAGACTTCTCTTTTTATTCTATTTCTAATCAACTATTGTTAATTGACGTATTCATTGAAATGGTATATTTTTGAAAATGGTATATTATGAAATACTACACACATAAAAATATGTATGTGGAATATACGTAAAATATGCCTCATAATAATAAAAAAAATTTCCATGTAATCACATATAGCATAGGACGTAGAAAATTTTGCCAATATCTTTGAAGCCCCTGAATGCTAATTCACTATCTTATCTCTTAGGTTAACTTCTTTCCTGAACATTTTATTACCATTTCTTACTTTATTTTATTATTCTAACGCACTAATATTATATGGTGTCCTATGTTTTCAAACTGTACATAAATTGAATGAGACTGTTTGTATTCTGTGATTTGCTTTGTTGGGTCAATGTCATTGCACAAAACAGAAATTCAGTCATTTTCATACTATGTTTCTCTATCCTATGAGTATTCTACAATTTATTCATCAATTTCACTGCTGAATGGCTTTTGGGTATTTCCAGCTTTTTTGCAATGATAAACAGTGCCTCATAATTTTCTTGTACATTTCTTCTGCTGTACATGTGCATATTTAGAGGAGAAATTAATGTACGCACAACTTCAGTTTTATTAGATGATGCCAAGTTGTTTCCCATGGTACTGGAAGAATTTAGTCCCTCACTATAGTGTAGAAAAGTTCTAATATCTTTGTACCCTCACTAACACTTGGCATTTTTTTACTAATCTGGAGAATGCGCGATAGCATCTTACTATGGTTTTAGTTTGCATTTATATAATTACTAATGAGGTTGAGTACCAATATATTTATGAACCAGTTGTGTTTTATCTGTGAAATATCTGTTTCTTTAAGAAAAAACTATTGTATTTCTAAAATTAATTTTATTGAAGAAAGATTGCATCCTAACATTTTATTATATTGGTTTAGATATGTATTATTGTGTATCAACATCTGTATACAACACATTAGGTTCATTACCACCTTTCCAGTTCTTTCTTCACTGTATAGTTGATATCCTCTACCCAATTTGTTTACCTCCTTTCTCCCTTTCTTGTCACTACTGGTTTGCTCTTATTGACTATTTTTGTTTGATTTATTTCATTTGTTTGGTTTCTCTGCATACCACATCAATGAAATTCTATGTCTGTCTTTCTCCTTCTGGCTTATCTCACTAAAACTAATACCTTCTAAGTCCATTCATGTTATTACAAATGGCAGGACTTCATCTATTTTAATAGCTGAGTAATATTACCTTGTCTCTATATACCACATCTTTATTCACTCATCTGTTTAGCTCTTGACTATTATAAATAGCACTGCAGTGAACATGGGTGTGCATATATTTATGAATTTGTACTGTTGTATTTTTAGGGTAAATTCCAAGCAGTGGGATAACTGGATCAAGAAATTTCCATTCTCTGTATTTTTTGAGGAATCTCTATAATTACTGCACCAATTTGCACTCCCATCAATAGTGTATTAAGAGTTCCCTTTTTCCACATCCTTGTCAACATTTGTTGTTTCCAGACTTTTGGATAATAGCCATTCTCACAGTTGCAAGGTGTTGATTTGATTTGCATTTCCCTAATAACAAAAAGAGGTAGAGTATCTTTTCATGTGCTTGTTGGATATCTCTTTGTCATCTTTGGAGAAGTGTCTATTCAGATCTGCTCATTTTTTAATTGTGTTGTTTTTATGTTATTGACTTTATGAGTTCTTTAAATATTTTTATTTTTTCAGTTTTTAATTTATCGTGATTTTTAAATTGATCTTATTGAAGGAATATTGCATTTCATCATTAACTAGGTTTAAGGTATGCGTGTAGTAAATTTATACCCATATAATACAGTAAGTGTACCACTAATCCTTTTTCTTCACTGTATAATTAATCCTCTCTTCCTTGTTAGCCTCTACCCTTCCCCCATCACTTCCTGTACCTACTGATTTGATTTTTCCCCCCAAAATCTATTGTTGCTTGATTTAGTTCACTTTTTTGAAGTCTGTTATTATGTAATGTAGTTCATTTGTTTGCTTGCTATTTCTATACACCACCTATGAGTGATACCATACTATATCTGTGTTTATCATGTATTTTTTCTTGTGTTTATCATGTATTTTTTCTTTTCTGATGTGCAAGTATCTTTTCCCATTCAGTAGGATTCTTGTTTCTTTCACTGTGCAGAAGCTTTTTTAGTTTGATGTAGTCCCATTTGTTTATTTTGGATTTTATTTCCCTTGATACTGGAGTGTAGTTCCCAAAGACATCTCTTAGGTCTGAGTCAAGGAGTGCTTTGCCTATATTTTCTTCTATGTATTTTGTGGTTTTGGATCTTACAACTAGGACTGTAATCCATTTTGAATTAATTTTGTGTATGGTGTTTGGTCGGTAGTGATCTAGTTTTAACCTTTTGCATGTGACTGTCCAGTTTTCCCAACACAATTTATTAAAGAGATTGTCCTTACCCATTGTATGTCATAAATTAGTTGTCCATATATGTGTGGGTTTATTTCTGAACTCTCACTTCTCTTCCACTTATTTGTGTCTCTGTTTTTATTCCAATGCCACACTGATTTGATTGCTATTGCTTTGTAGTATACTTTGAAATCAGGGAGCATGACATCCATTTTTGTTCTTTATTCCTCAGGATTGTTTTTGCTATTCAAGGTTTTCTGTAGTTCCAAATAAATTTTATGATTTTTGTTCTATTTCTGTAAAGAATATCTCGGGAATTTTGACCAAGGGTGCATTAAATCTTTATATTGCTTTAGGAAATGTGGTCATTTTAACAATATTTATTCTTCCAGTCTATGAACATGGAATATCTTTCCATTTCTTTGTGTCTTCTCTTTCTTTAAAGAGCATTTTATAGCTTAACAATGCAAGTATTCACTCCTTTGGTTAAGTTTATTTCAAGGTATTTCATTCTTTTTGATGCAATTTTAAGTGGGATTGTTTGCCTGAGTTCTCTTTCTGTCCATTGTTCGCATATAGCAATTACAACAGATTTTTGAATATTCTGTAGGCTGCCACTTTATTGTATTAATTTATTGTTTCCAGCAGCAACTTTTTTACTAGATTATTTGGGGTTCTCTCTATATATTACCATGTCTTGTGCAAATAGTGATAGTTTCACTTTTTTTCCAATTTAGAAACAGAGTTTACATCCTTTTCTTGTCTAATTGTACTGGCCAGGAATCTCTATAACTTCTTCTATAACTTGTACTTCTAACACTATATTAGATAGTAGTAGAGGCAGTGGACATCTTTGCCTTGTTTCTGATCTTAGGAAGTTTCTACTTGTTTGTTTTGGTTTTTGTCCATGGAGAATAATGCTGGCTGTGGGTTTCTCATATATGGCATTTATTATGTTGAAGTACTTTCTGCCTATATCCATTTTTCAGAGAGTTTTTAACATAAAAATATGTTGAATCTTGCAAAATACTTTTTCTTCCTCTACTGAGGTAATCATATAATTATTGTTCTCCCTTTATTGATATAGTGCATTAAATTTATTGATTTGCCTATATTGAACCATCCTTGAATCACTGGAATAAGTTCCACTTGATCATGTTGTATTATTCTTTAATGAGATGTTGAATGCACTTTGCTAGTATTTTGTTGACAATTTTTGCATCAAAATTCATCAGAGATATTGGTCTCATCTTTTTTGGTGATATACTTGTCTGGTTTATAGAAATCCTGGTTTATAGAATATGTTTTACAAATATTTCCTAATTTGTGACTTTTCACTTTCCTGATCATATTATTAATTATCATCCTATTAATAATTTATGCTATGTTACTATAATATAGGTGTCAATTTTGAGATTATGAAGATATGATATGTTCCTCTAATCTCTGTTTTTAATGTTATTTTTAAATAGTCAATTTAACATTTCAATTAAAATAATCCTGAATAATTAATTTTAAATAATGAATACATAGAGTACCTTTTGTCTATTTTAATTATCTATGTGACTCCCATATACTATAAAGTTGTTTATTAGTATCTATAGATCATATTTGAAAACAAGAATTAGAAGCTCCCCTTTTAACAGCTTGGGAAGTAAAATACCTTATACTATCAACATAGTATATTAGAGCATAGATTTTTCAGTCACTTCAAAGAGGTGAAATGACTCCTAACCCCAAAGGACTTGACTATTGTTGTGGTTATATATGGATGTGTAATAACTATCCAAAAACTTTTATGAGTTTAAAGCAATAATTTTTCACTATCTCTTGGCTCTGTAATTTGAGTGTTTTCATATAGGCATTTTTTTCTTCACATAGATGAACCAGATTCTATTTATTTTTTGCCATTTTGATTCTAGGTATTTTAAGGATTTTAAAATGTTTTCTTGAAGGAACATTGCATCTTTTAATATTATATACACTTAAGATGTGCATCATTGTAAGTCAGCACCTGTTCATAATGCTTTAAATTTACTACCAATAGTTCAATACTATCAACATATATTTAATCCCTTTTGCCTGATTTGTCCACCCCCTCTCCCCTTCTTTTCTGGTAACCACTAATTTTATTCTGTAGAATAAAAGTCTATTTTTGGTTGTTTGGTTCATTTGGTTGTTTTCTCAATATCCCACATGTGAGTGAAATCATATAGTGCTTGTCTTTATCCTTCTGACTTGTCTCACTAAACATAATTCTCTCTAGGTCCATGCTATTGCAAATGCAAGGGTTTCATCTTTTTTTAAATGTCTAGGTAGTATTCCATTGTGTTTATAGACCACACCTTCTTTAGCCACTCATCTGTTGATATACATTTGAGTTATTTCTAGCTCTTGGCTATTGTAAAAATGCTGCAATGATACATATATCTCTTCAATTTAGTGTTTTTGTGTTTTGGAGGTAAATACTCAGATTTATAGTGCTCTGGATATTTACCTGAAAAAAAATTAATTCAAACAGATACATGGACATTCTTATCTGTGATATCTCAGGCTGTTATATGGAAGTTGAGATTTGAGTCACCTAAAAGATCAATTGGGTCAGGCATCCAAGATCACTTGTTTGCACCATTGGTGTTTGATACTGGTTAGTGGCTACTGGATGAGAACTCTTCTGGATAGTCAGTCAAGGGGCCTATCCGTAGCCTTTCTCTAGGGCTTGGGCTTCTTACAACATAGTGCCTGGGTTATGAGAAGGTATGTCTGAACAGTGAGTATTCCAAGAGAATGTGGAAAATGCTGCTGTAAGGATTCTTGCCATCTAACCTTGAGATGTGTCATTTCAACTGCATTTTACTGGGTACACTTGGCCACCTCAGTTTCAATACGGGAGGGGACTTTACAGAGTCTGAATACTAGAAGGTATATTCATTGGGAAGTTGTCTTTGAAGATTAACTACAATGGCTATGACAAAGAATTTCCAGTATTAATATTTGTGGAAAGTGTTGTGTTATTTTCTTATTTAAGTAATGAAGATTAGACTGAAAAACTTGTTCATATAAAATACTTAAAATTTATGGATGTATGTTACAAGCAAAACTAAATTGGCCATGAGCTAAGAAATCCTCAGACCCAAAACAATAAAGCATGAGTTCTGAGTAAAATTCAAGTGGTAAAACCAGGAATCCCCATAGAGTCTCTCATGATGCCTTAAGACCTATGATTTCAGTTTAATGGCAGGTTCAGGTGAGGGGAGAATGAGAGAGAAAGCCTACACCCAGGAAAACTGATGGTCTATTTTAAGATCCTTTGTATGACTATGCACTGTGCCATATAAAGGCAGAGATAGAACAAAAGGTATCATTTGACTATCTAAAGCTTGACTTTTTAAAAAAAAATTATTTTCATTACAGTAATCATTCGACACATTAAAATAATTTCCTATGTATAGGCTCCCCATTTCTTAGCTATATTTCAACACACCCTGCCCTCCACCAAATCACCAAGTGTTCTTCCCCATTGTCCAGTGGGCTCCACCACCATTTACCCCCGCCCGCCACATTCCCTTTTGGTCACCTCAGTTCTGTTGCGAATGTTTCAGGGTTGCTTATGTTTCCTCTGTTCCTTTGTTTTGTCTGTTCACATTCCACCTGTAAGTGAGGTCATCTGAGTATCAATCTTTCTTCTTTTGACTTGTTTCACTCAGCATCATCCCCTCTAGCTCTATCCATGTTGATTCACGTGACAGGGTTTCATCTCTTCTAAGGGCTGTGTGTGTGTTCCATTGTGTATATGGACCACATCTTCTTGATCCATTCATCTGAGGTTGGGCACTTAGGTGGTTTCCAGTTCTTAGCTATTGTGAACAGGGATGCAATAAACATGGGGATACATACATCTCTGCGAATGGGTGCTTTTGTATTAAAGCTTGACTTTTAATGGAACTAAAACATACCTGCAAATTTGTAACCACAGGACATTATCATATAGGTTTATGGTCCTAACTCTAAATCCAAACACTTCAAACCAGAAATGTGTGTAAAGTTGTTCTAAGTTGGTGTCTCCAAATATCTCTGGTGGAAGCACTGCAAATCCACTTGTGAAAAAGAAATTTCAGTGCACACCTCCAGGTTGTCCTTCATTTAAAGTTATAATGGATATGATTTGTAAACACAGATCATAAAACATGACAAAATAAGAACCTCATAAGTAAGAGCCAAGGAGAAGCAATGAGTAGTAGAATAAGATACTCAGACAGTACTGTGAATAATGCTGTAATAAGCATGGGGATGCACATGTCTCTTAGAATCAATGAGCTATTAAAATGTCATATTAGGTGTAACTAATGAGATAGCTATTGAACTAGAAGATAGATAAAAAATATTATCTAGAAAACAGCACATAGGGATAGAGAACTTGTAAACATAAAAGAGAGGTTAAGACACATGGAAGATAAAAGAAGATCTAACACCTGACAAGTAGGCGTTTCAAGTAAATAATAGATTTCAGGAGAGGTGATTTTTGAGGAGGCAATGGCTAAAATGTTTTGAAATTGATGAAAAGTTTGAATCATTAAAACCAGAAATTCCAGTGGAATGCAAATAGGTTAAATGAAAGGATTTCCACACCTAAAAAATTATACTGAAAGTTTAAAAACACTTAAAGACGAAGAAAAGTCTTTAAGATCAGCCAGAAATAGAGTTTTTAAAATTACTGCGTGATAATAGATGGACAGCAATGGGATAAGAAGACAGTGAAATGACTGAGAGGATATAACTCAGGTTATATAGCTGTAAAATTCTTTAAAAAGTAAAACAAAAACAAGAGTGAAATAAATATATTACCGGACAAACAAAACTGAGAATGTTTGCTGATAATAGAATGTCAAGAAAGGAAAAAGGAAAGTGACTCCGGAAGTAAAGTGTAAGGTGCACAACAAAGGTAGTGAGCATAGAAATTTCTATACAAATACGTATTTATAAATAAATAACAGTATATTAATTTCAGATAAATACAGGTTTAAGACAATCTTACCTGGGAGAGCCAGGGATGGTACCCAGATGAATCTGATTAAAATTACACCATGATATACATTAGAATAGAGCAGAAAAAAATCAAGGAAGATGATGATGAGTAGAGAGAATAATGGAAGAGTCCAAAGGGACATCCTAAGACATTGTTGAATGACCCACAAGTGATTAAATCGGATTAATATTTCCAAATGGAGCATCAAAGATACCCCTTTGCCCTACCCAGCCCTGGCCTTTTCCATCCAGGTTTTTAAAGACCAAGATGCTGGAGTTAGTTCACCTTATATGAGTAAAGGACAATTTAATTGTTGTCTTCAGGAATATAAAGTCCACTTTCTAAAATATGTGAAACCAACATATCTACATCTCCTTTCAAGACAGACATATGGATGGTATGGGCCTAGGACACACAAGTGATGGGAATGCCTGCCAGATGGTTGTTGGATGGGCCAGATAAGGAAGAAATGGGTGGAATTTCCATCAATAGAGTTTTTTTAAACAAACATATGAGTCTGTCATAAACCCGCTTTCTCCCCTCTTGGTGTATGTAGCAATGGCACATGATACTGAGAATTTAGAAGATGCATATTCAAGTTCTAGCTCAGTTGCTTATTAGCTCTGCAAGTTTAGATAAGTTGCTAACTCTGTGAGTTACAGTTTCCCCTTCAGTAAAATAGGAGCTAATCTAACCTTCCTTACCTACCATACTGATTGTCTCAAGGATCCAATGACATGGATTATAAAGATACATAAATAGATCTCAAGGACTCCAATAAGTGTTGTTTTTATTATGCTTGAAAATGCTTTCATTATCAGTCATATGAACCTGTTTATGGAATAGCCTTCTAAATATTTCCTTAATTCTTAGGATTATAACTAATATTCAACATTTCACGTTCATTTAGGAAAATAGAAAAAAAGAGAAATTTATTTTTCAAGTATGATGAATAGTATGTACATAATATATAGATATATAGAGAGATGAAGCAAGATCCTATTATTTATTAGATGAGTAACTACTGTATGAGCTTCTGGAAAGTAAATGTAATTCAACTTTTAAGTTACTCGCTTTCATAATAATAAATATTGGGCATACCCTGGTAGCCTAGCAGATAAGTCTGATGCCTCCACCTGACCACAGTCCACATACATCCCAAGGACTGGGTTCACATCCCAGGGCAAGAGAAACAATCAAAATGAACTAAAATTAATTAAATTAAAATGTTTCTTCCTCCTCACTCCTCATGCCTGCCTGCCTACTCACCTTCATTCCTGCCTGCACCTTTCCTTTAAAAATATAATGAGTATGTTTACTAGTCAGTCATGCCAAATGACTTGGATAAATTGCTTAGTATGTAAAGAGAGTATTCAGTAACACACAGAAAAGTCTTTTTGACAGAAAAAATGTTCATGACAGTTGAAGATAATTAAACATAGCTATAAGACTGACTCTGTGGAATATATTGAGTTAGGTTTGCTTCTTGACCAGCACACAAGAAATGTAATCAACTAAAGAGACTCAAACAATTGAGTAACAATTCCTTTTTCTTATTTTAAGGAAATCTATTTTTGCGATGGCTTAAAATTCCTTGAAGATAAGGCTAAATTAAATTGCAAGACTAAATCAGTTTTTAAGTAAATGCTAAAAAATCTATTATACAATTTAGTTGAACAGGCTCCTATCATATAATTAGAAAATAAGCTTTTCTGTTTATTTATAGGGTCCCATGAAGAACGTATAAATACAGTTCTCAATGTCAAATATACAAAGTCACATTGACACAGATAAGAATGAAAATGAAACATGAATAATGGATGACAAATCATTTTCCTGGATCTTCAGAAGCCACCTAAAAATTAAAATGAAAGGGTGCCATGATTAATCTTCTGTTGCATAAGGACATTGGAAACACTCTTACTGTGGATTTCAGACCCCTTGAGTCTGTTCTTTTAAAAAGACTATCCCCATGGGTATGTCTTTTCACTATGGAGTTACCAGCTCCTTGCATCAGGGTTGTGTAGAACATCTACTTTTCTGTTCTGTTTGGCTGTCCATTCTCTCCCCAGCATCTTCTCATCAAGAATCTCTAAGTCCCTTAGGCAGTCTGTTTTCCCTCTTTGTCCTTCTTCCCTTCATCCTGCCTCTGGAGGCTGATGTCAAGGGGCTGCACGAATGAGGTTTTCTTGACGTCTGACTTCTAATGGAGTTCAACCAGTAGGAGGCACTAGCCAAGAGATCAGAGTTGGAAAGGAAAGAGACTGGAGTATTTGTTCTAGCAGCTCTCTCCCAGCTGAGCAGACATTTGGTAGTGACTGTTCTGTTGAAAGTAAAATTCAAAGTGAGAAACTAGGTTGGTGGTTTCAGAGGAAAATGAGGAGTGATTATTAATGAATACGTAGTTTTGAGTATTGATAAAAATGGTCTTGAATTAGAGTGGTAAATGCAAAACTTTGAGACTATACCAAGACCACTTAGTTATGCGTATCAAAAGGGTGAACTTTATGATGTATTAATTATATCTCAAAAATGGATAGAGGAATTTCAAATCAAACTTTTATAGCACAAACCAAAGGAAATGTGGGTAAACCAAACAATGGGAGAACAAAACACTAAAAGCTGAAATCATTACACAAGAATATAAATCAAGGAAAACTATCATTTAAATCAGTTGGGGCTAATGGAAGGAAAGGAGGAAGTGAAAGAGGTGGGGAGGGAGGGAGAGAGGGAAGAAAGGGAAAGAAAGCAGAGTTCCTGAAAAGTGACTCTGGTATAAGCTACAGCTTTTTCTAGTATCCTGTAATGACTCCACTCTTGTCTTCAGACCTAATATGGTAACAACTCTTTGCTGTTCTTGGTTGCTGGCTGTTTTAACATCCCATTTGTCTTCCTCTATTCCTGACCACAAATCCTTATAAGCAGTGTTTTGGTAAACACTCTTTAATTAGCCTAATTGAGTATGCCTTGTATTTCCAGTCAGGACCTTTTCCCAAACAAGCCACCATTGCCCATCAGATCACGTCCAAATGTTCTCACTCCCCTGTTTTGCAAACTGTGATCCAACATTACTCTCTTCCATAACACATCCAACACATATTCTCTATGCTCTATCTATTATGACTTGGCACTTTGTTTTAAATCCACACATAGCTATTTATTTAAATGTAAGATCTTGTTCACCTACTGATGATGCAGAAATCCATTCTTCATACTTCCATGCTTTTAGACCAGGAAGAGATGCAATTTAGCAGCTGGATTTGAGCTTTTAATTCATTATTTCTTGATTTAATTCTCTTTTCTAGACATCCTTGTTTTCTTTCAGTCTTACCCCATGCTTTTATCCCTGTGCTTCTCCTGGACCAAATTCTGATATCCCTTTAAGTGTCAGGTTCCCTTTTATAAAGTCAGTTTATTAGATTATTGATGACAATCAAAGACTCTTGAGTTTGAGTCTGAAAGTCCTTTGCGCTCTCAATATAATTACATCTAAATTTTCTACCTTAGGGCTCAATACAGAGCTTATCTAGAAAAAAAGTTTTGACTGGTCAAAGAAAGGAGGTCAATTTACTTGGATGATACTTGAATGTTTACTTAAACCAGGCAATGGTGTTAGTTCTTTTATGTATTAAAAAAGTCAAATGGAGGATGCTCAAAGGGCATATAGTACTGAGGCTGTTGGACCAAGGAGGATAAATAAAAATGAGACTAGATTGGATTTTTAAGAACATTTTGTGTCCCTAAGAGCCAGCTTGGGTTTTTCAAGACGTGGCCAGGACACATTCCATAGATGATGAGAAGGGAAGGATTTCTTTGCTCACAGTAGAAGGGTCCCATTTTATTTTCCTGGTAATAAACTGGCACCACTGTATATACCATTTAGAGACCAAAGAATCTACAGAGAAGGTGGTCCAGATCAGGCATTCTGGGGCCATCCCGGCTGTGGGAAGCATGACATTTGTTTCTAGTATCATCTCTGCAGCATGCTGTAGTAGAAGGAGCATGAACTCTGCAGTTGGACTGCTCTGTGTTCAAGCCTGGTTCTGTAATTTACTGGGACCAAGCAGGCAATACTGAACCAGCCCAGAGAGGGACCAGGTTTCTAGAGGGATTCTAGTTTTGGTGACCTTGGAATCATGTATTTATTGAACCGATATTTTATTGAGTGCCTGCTATGTTCCAGACTCTATTTTGAAAGAGAGTAAAAATAGTAATAGTTATATAAAGTCCATAACCTCATAGAATTGACCATGTCATTGTAGTCTGGCCATCAATTGACCCTAAAATGACTAGATGGCCCATTGCCCCTCCTGTGTCTATAGGCAATCATACAAAATGCACTAATTAAATGTCTCCAAAATGATTGCATGCTTCAGGAATGGCCAGGTGCCAATGCCTTGAAAAGACCACACTCCAAAAGCCATACTCTCCTGAAGTGAGTGGATAAAGTGGCCATGGTATTTGCCTACAATTGATTGTTTTCTTCACATTTCATCAAGCACTCCTCTTCTCCCCTGAAAATGTTAATGCTGGCTTTTTACTACAGTCGCTATACCTTAGCATGAAAAGAATTAAATTTTCCCCTCTGACTTTTAATTATCCCCTGACAGCTTTGGGAAATGGCATGAGTAACACAAATCAGAAATGCCAGTTGGCTTTGGGTTACATCCTGCGTGCTTTAGAAACAGATTTTCAGAGTTATGTTTTGAACAAATGTTAGCATTAATTTGTGTTTCCTTAACACACACCAACAGATGAGGAGAAAAGAGAAAGAGGTCCTTCATGAATGTGATAGTGTGATTGGGGGGACTTTGTAAGATTAACTGACCAGCAGAAAAGGAGACGTCATGAAATTTTTTCTTAAGATGGCCTTTCTAGGTCATCATCCTTATTTGCAAAATGATTCCAGTCCGTACATCAGACATTTCCTCAGCGGAGACCACATTTATGTCAGTGCTTCCCTATTATGCCTTTACGAAAGGACTCAATTTCTTTTAAGAAAATGTATAGCCTAAAAGTTTCTAGGTGTTAACTCTCTACTTCCATTCTTTCCATCATAGATCAGTCATGAACAGCTAACACTGTTTCGAGAACCACACTTTGAGTAGCTCTGTTCTATAAAATTATAGTGATCACCTTTTAAGGGAGAGATATTATGTGGATTATTTTGTAAATATCAAATTAAATCTTTACAGCAATCCCAGGGGGCAATTCTTCTTTTCTGTTTTACAGAAGAAAATATGAGGTTTAAAAAGTCACAAGATGAATCATTGTGGAATATTTCTTCCTGACTTTCTACCATCTTTCCTTAAGGAATGGTTGGAGAATCTATAATGTGCAGGGTAACTGAGAGAAGAATGACATCAGGCAGAATCGGATCCAATAGTCCAAGATCAATAATTAATGCTAAAAGCAACAGACCAGGAGAACCAGGTCAGGCATGCCAGTTACCAGGTAATCAAAGATAATAAATAGTGGCCAAAACTGAGCCGCTCGCCAGTCTATGGAATGTTCCTCATAAGCAACTCCCCCTACCGCCAAATAAATATGGGAATACAGCATTTTGCTTTTATTAAACATTCTTTTTTCTCAGGGAAATCAAAAATATTCTTATTAAGAACTATCACCTGATTCTTCTACCTTCTTCCAGTGGATTATCTGGGTCTCACTCAGTGGTCTGAATCCTTTTAAGTGGGTAGGATCTTCAATATCTCTCCATAAAGCTTTACTGTACCTTGCAAAGGGGAGCACATCCTTGATGCTGTTTGAGGCTTGATTGGAGTGTCTTTATCCTCATGAAGACCAAATGGTATACCATCCAGGTCATCAAATTCAAGTACTTGTCTCCTCTTTATGAAGAAATTGCCTTCCCGAGGACCCACAACATGTAAGACCAACAGACTTGGGAGTCAATCATTCCTGAGACTAGGAGGTGGCACAGGGTGATTTACACTAAGCTATTTGCAGGGCGAGGAGAGGACTTCAGCCAGGGAATTAGCTCCTAGGGAGACTCACTGGAAACAAAGTGTGTCATCTTAGGGCTAGATCAGTCCCCTGGAGCTGGGAATAGTAGCACTAATAATAGAAGCTCACACTGGAAGCTTAAGTGGGGGGAAGAAATGCAAGGTGGAAAATGATAGAGGAGAAACAGGAAAAAGTACATCATTGATGCACTGGAAGACAAAAGGATTCAAAACTAAAGGGAAAATCCAGAAAAAAGTCTGAGCAGG
>RJWH01009203.1:0-24472 GCA_004363575.1 Solenodon paradoxus | reverse complement strand
ATTACTCAATAATTACTTGAGGAATGAGTAAGTGAAAGAACAAATTTATCTTATTGCTACACTCATATTATTCCTCATGTTGTGAACCTTGAATAATGGAGGCTGGGGTATCAGGAAAGTTTGGCAAGAAGTAACTGCTGCTCTTTTGGAACATTTATCTTTGAAATGCAAATATTCCTGGGAGCAACATATTATCATGCTGAGATGAATTTAACTTATCTGTTGGCTCATCCTCACCCTGGGGGCTCTGGGAGGGAACTTGGGGAAGGGGACCAGACTTCACAAAGACCTTTAGAATGAGCTGAACTGGAATTAGGGGAACTATGAGCTTTCCTACTGACAGCTTGCTGATAGTCATAGGTAGTAAGAAGGAGGCTGACAGAATCAGGGCAGGAGGGGAAAAAGGTCTAATTGTGGAGTCTGGGCTCGTGTGAAATCTGGAAAGAATTCTGGAAAGAAATCCTGAGTGGAGATACCTGAGTAGTGTCAAGAGAAAGCAGAGGATGATGTACCCCGAATGAAGAAGGGGAGGGCAGGAGGTTGATAAATGAAGTTATGGCTTCCTGCCTTGTGGAATCACAGAGGCCATAAGATAAAGACTAATAGCATTCATTCGTTCAACAGACATGCAGTGAGGACCTTTATTTGTTGACTTCAAACAAATATACTTAGTGATTCCAACTACAAGCAGGGCTTACTTGGAAACAAAAGAACAGAAGAAAAGGACAGATTGGTGAGTGCCTTCATGGCACTTTCGTGAATCCAAAGCTAAATCCTACACGGTCTCAGGAGAACTTCCCCATTCCATCTCACCAGAGGTGGAAACAGTGGGAGATTTGGGGTATGCTGGGGCCTGTAGTTTGCTGATTTACGCATGTGTACACACTGTTTCTCGCTTGCTGACCTCATTTTTAAGTCAGTTTCCATACAGTAATGTTCACACATCGTTCCAGGCATTTTTCTAGGTGCTTGGGATACATGTGTGAGAAAGCAGTGGTTCCCGCTCTCCTGGAGTCTATATTCTAGTAGGGAGAGATAGGCAATAAACAAAAGACACAATAAAGTAAACCGTATACTAGGTTGGAAAGTGTTACTAGCAATTTTGCGTCACCGAAATGTGGAGCACGAGAAGGCACATGAGTGTAGGTGGAAAACTGGAGAATTTTGAGCAGAGAAAGCAACATGATATGACATGTTAGAGAAGGTCCCTGATTGCCAGCATGTGTGGTTAGACAGGGAGACCTGCTGGACAACTATTAGGATACAGAGGCAAGAGGCCAGGTGCTTGGACCTGGGAGGTGCCAGGGAGGTGTAACAGGTTATCAGGTTATGGATATATTCTGAAGGTAAAGCCACCAGAAGTTCTCAATGAATTAGATATGAGGTGACAGAGAAGGAGAGGGCTTGAGAATGTGTCAAGATTTTCGCCTGGCAGCTGGAGAACAGGAGTTGCCATTACCTCAGGTGGGGAAGCTGCTGATAAGAGGAGGTTTTGGAGGAAAAGATTTGGAAATGTTGAAAATGAGATGTCTGCCACACAGAATGATTGAGTTTGCTGTCGGAGGTAGGTGTTTGGAGAGCAGTATGAACTGGAGATATAGGGGAAGGGGTTTTTAAAGCATTTCATAGAATTAAAAACCTTCAGGCAGGCTGAGATCATATAGGGTGTAATGATGGAGAAGAAACAATAGTCAGGAGTCATCACTGGAGCATTATAGGGGAAGAAGGGGAACCCAGCAAAGGTGACTGGGCAAGTCTGGAGAGGTTATAGAGGTGGAGAGGAAATTTCCCTCTCCTTGTGGGTTTTTCAGCTACTGTAGCAGCCACATTAATATCATACAGCTTAGTAGATGGAAGAAAAAACTGAATTTAATTACATCGATTTGGAGATTCTTTGTAGCTACATGGATTCTAAGGTCAATGAGGAAAAATGAGGGTATGTATCCTGAGCTAAGGAATGGGGTAGGGACCTGGAGCTTCAATGAGAAAGGGTCTCACATGATGAGAGGGAGATTCATATGACGAAAACTAGATATTATCTAATTAGATGTTTGCCTTGCCATATAGATAGATTTGTCCAACAGAAAGGTTATTTATGGTAAAAATCCTAATTCTGGGTAGTACCCCAAATTTTCACTCTGTAGGTAGTTAAAGAAGTGGTAAATGTTTCTTCTGAGCCTTTTGGGCCTCAGTTAACCTCAGCTCAAAGTAATCCACATACCAAAGTGATGCATCTTGGGAAAGCCTTTCAGGGACATCTTGAAGAGGCCTATCTGAATACCTTGAGAGATTTATCCTTTAGGTCTACCCAGTGAGATGAGAAAACCAGGAGAGGGTAGGGTCCTGGAAACTGACTGAAGAAGTATGTATCAAGGAGGAAGTATGGGCTCTGGAAAATGTTGCTGTCAGGTTGGAGTAGGAGAAAACATACCCACGGATTCAGAGACGTGCCAATCAGTAGTGAACCATGGAGCACAGCATCAATGGAGGGATGGGTCAAAGGCCGAGGGCCGGGAGGGGGTTTGTCAGAGAATGGGAGCAGAGGGATGGAAGCTATCAAGACTAGAGACCTATTCTGAAGAAAGACCCACTTTCCCAGAGAGTTCCTTGGCAACATATTTGTTTAAATAAATAATATTATTTTAATTATTAAAATTTGATCATTAAATTCTTTTTAATATATATTTTCAAAAGGATGGTCTCTGACTCCACAATTCTAAGAAGTCTATTGTTATTTTAAGAAATAATAGCCAGAAGTCTGCAGTAAGGCTTCTGCCTTTGAACCTCAGGATGCACACGGCTTCTGCATGAGACCTGGGCTTCCTCAGGGTGGTGGCTGGCTTCCCAGGGCAAGAGAGTCAGGTCAAGGCTGCGGTGTGTATCACCTGGGGGGCTGAAAAAAACGTGTCTGCCTTCAACTCCCAGGAATTCCGATTTCCCCGATCTTCGATGGATCGGATATTAATATTTCTTTAAGCTGCCCAGGTGATCATGTGTGGCCCACATACTCACCACTGCTCTCATGAGGAGCACGTGATGCAAGAGAGTTGGCTTCCCAGGCATCTGCTCCCAGCAGCGCCTTATATGTCATCTCTTGGGCTGCTGAGCTTCTAGTCATGTCATATGCTGTTCAACAGCCTGCCACAGAAATAAAATACGGAAAATGTCCGAAGCAGTAGGATACCTGAGTGCAATTATTGCAGAGTCCACAGTTCCCCTGGGGTGCTTCCGATTGGTAGTGGAGGGGCCCAGGTGTCTTTCCCGCCATATGCCGGCAAGGCAGAGAGGCTGAGTTGATGAATTCAACTGGGACTCCTGGTCACCCCAAGCTTGAGGTGGCAGTTAAGTGAGTCAAGTGCCAAGTGGAGTTTTCCTCATCTTTCTTAAATATGCAGTGTCTGTACCTGAGAACCCAATGCCCTTCTTTTACTATCTGATCAGCAGCTGAGAAGGGCGGCTAGAGATGAATTTTAGCCAGGGCTCATCCTAAGTTGTCCCAGCAGATGCCACAAGGAATTAAGGATCCTGTTACTTTTTAACCTGACACAAGATGTCACCATTGTGCCTGAGCCTTTAGCAATAACAGTATAAAGTCAAATGACAGTGAGAGTTCGACGCCTTTTGGCTACCCAGTCTCCCCGCCACACACACGCAGGAAGACGAGCAGGCACATTCTGTCCATGAAGTTCATTAATCTTTAGTCCATCCATCCATCCAAGTTAAAGTATTTATGTATAAACACCTACTTGATTTTTTCCATTATGCCCGCCATGGATCAAAAATAATATCTCTTTATGAACATTTCACAAAGAAACTTTGTTGCAGATGATTGTAAAACAAGATAAGCTGACATTTTTATAGCATAACTGGAAAATTGTAGATCATGTTTTAGTTCAGCCTTGCTGCTGCTGACAGTGATGAAATGATCTCCTGCTACCATGCTTGGTTTGGTGCCAAAGTGAAAAAAGTCATGGGTATTATGCTCGGGTATCATGGCTAAGATGTGGGGTGGGTAAAAGCTCATTGGAAATGTTGCCGTGGAGAGCTGTTTACAGAGCTCTCACGCAGCGCTGTGTGTGGTTGAAGGAGATACTCAGCAAAGACCATGGAGGTGAATATGGTAAGCTCAGAGCATAGCTGAGTGGAGTGTAGAATTTCGGGGGGAGTCCATTACTGGAGACATTAAGAGGGGCTTGAACTACCAAGCATCTTTAGGCTCTGCCATTTCCCTATATAAGTATTGAATATCTTCTAATCGATATCCATTTGAAGGAGTGTCAAATAATGACTTTGCTATAGCTTTTCACCTCAAATGTTAATATCAGTTGACCCAGGTTTTTGGAATTCCAGTGATCGAGTTCTTTATTTTCCAGTTTTTCTATAGGAGTAGATGACTATGACAAAAGGTGTCAAAGCAATGCAACTACATACTACCTGATACCAACTATATGATATTCTTGAAAAGGCAGAAACATGGATTCAGTGAAATGATCAGTGGTCATGAAGGGTTGGTGGGGAGAGGGATGACTAGGTGGAGCACTGGATTTTAAGGGCAGTGAAATTACACTGTTGGATATTCTTAAGGGTGAACACGCCTCGTTAGACATTCTTCTCAAACCTGTGAACAAATACCACCACAAGCGAGCCCTAATGGGAACTGGGCTTTGGGTGATGACAATGAGTCGGGGTAGGTTCCTCAGTTGTGACAAATGTCCCACTCTGGTGGGGTGTTGATAATGGTGGAGACTGTGCATGTCGGGAAGGCAGAAGGAGATGGGAAACCTCTGTACCTTCTCAGATTCGCTGTGAACTTAAAACTACAGTTATCCCTTGGCATCAGAGGGGGATTGGTCCCAGGACCCCTGTGGATACCAGAGTTCATAGCTGCTCCAGCCCCTTATATAAACTGGTGTAGTGTTTGCATATAACCTATGCAAATCCCCTTGTATACTTTAATCACCTGTAGCTTACTTATAATATCTAGTACAATGTAGATATTACAATAAATACTTGTCATACTGCTTAGGGAAGATGACAAGAAAGTCTGTGCATGTGCGTGTTCAGTGCAGGTGCAGACACTGTAGACCTAGCTACATAGGACACACACACACACACACACACACACACACACACACACAGTTTTTTTTAAAGGAAAGATGCAGGCAGGAATGAAAGTGAGCAGAGGCAGGCAGGCAGGAAGACAGAGGAGGAAAAAGTATTTGTATTTCTTTTATTTAATTGTTCATCTTGGTTGTTTCTGCCAGCCCCAGGATGCGAACCTGGGACCTTGGGATATGTGTGGACCATTCTCAACCCCTCCTCCACCAAGGCTCGCTCGTAATACCTATTTTCAATCTGAGACTAGTTGAATACATAGATATGGAACCCATGGATACAAAGTGTGGCCTGTGCTCTAAAAAATGTCTTAAAAAACACGATTCCAAAGATTTATATGAAGAGAGATGTGTGTATATTATTTGTTAAGAAAACATCATATCTATTTTCTAGTCAGTCTCAATGCAGTTGCAGCTAAAGCTCTGGATTAGCCAGAGCTCTCGGAGGAAGTACGGCAGGTCCTTCCTTAACAGTCATTTTGTTTCAACATTGATGACAACAGGATCCTGGTAGACACTGAACAAAATGACGTTACCTGAGAACCTTGTTTCACTGTACATCATTTCCCTTAAAGTTGCAGTTTCCAAGGATCTATGGATGACATCAGTGAGGACTTAACTGTACAGGACACATACAGATTCAGTAGTTTGGAGAGAATTTTAATGGAGGAACTGATTCTAAAGGTGCGGGCAGAGTGGGTGGAAACCTTTCCCTCAGGCAGGCTGGTGCGCGCCGCTGGATGAGTGGAAGGGTTACTGACATTAGGACCGGATGCAAGAAGAGAGAGCCCTGCGTACCACCTGCTGGTGTTGTGACCTGTACTGGAGGATGTGGACAGCTAGTGGTACCGACCTTAGAGGATTGTGACAGTAACATCCTGTTCTAACACCTCTCTCACATCAATCGCTGCTGCTGCTGCTGCTGCTGCTGCTGCTGCTGCTGCTGCTGCTGCTGCTGCTGCTGCTGCTGCTGCTGCTGCTGCTGCTGCGTCAGTTCAACTAAGATCTTTCATCCTTTGTCCATGAGTCAACTTCCCAGAACATTGAGCAGAGAGAAGGAGCAGGGCAGTTTAGATCCAAGGGGGGCTATGGAAGATGCACTGTGGGACTTTTTGCAAATTAATTTTTATCACATGATTTTACAAATTCCTAAAGTTTTACAAGATTTTCTCTGAAAATCCTTCATCCCTGTCATTCACTTCTAGGAGCTAATCACTTTTAACATTCTAGTAACTATTTTTTTCTGGGACTTCCTAACCTTATTTTTAATCAACAGATATTTTTTTCTGAGTTGATATTATTTATTGACCTCTTACTACAGAGGCTGACGAATTAACTCTCTTACCCTCACTTCCCATCTCCTTCCCATCTCACTCTGAATTCCAAGACTCTCCCTCATCCTATAAAGTTACACCGCAGGAAAAACAATTACCTCAAAATTCAGTGTTCATGGTATGCATTTGTAACTATGCTGCATAGTAAGTGAACTATGTAGTAATCAATTATTACAATTCTTTGAAAACTTGTGTTTTCCCTGGAGCTAATAATTACATCATTTTGACCTAGATTTCTAGACATCTTTTCCAGATTCGTTCTCAAGCACCGTGTTAGAGATATTCTTTAAATGAAAACTTGGTAATTTAAGAGTGAAATACTCAAAAGTTCTTAGTTAAGTGAAAGCTCTGTACATGACTGGGGCTTGATTATTGGTGGACCTTATCATAGGGTAAATGTTTCATTGGGGACCCCCATCTGTGAGTATCTGTAAGTACTTTCTCAGGGGTGATTCTCTCATCTGGGAAGTAAATGAGTGACTGCTGGTATTCTTGAAGCAAGCAGGAGAAGGGATTGGGAGGATATTATAATTTGGAATGTAATAACTGAATTAATTCCTCCCTTTTTAGTATAGCACACCTGCCCTTAGCTATGGCTGTGTCCAGTCTTCTGCCACTCAACCTTCCAAATTATCTGGTGCTATCAATTTCTGAGCATCCCTGGGAGACTTTAATTGACTTGTTCTTGCCACTGTACTTGACTATGAATCTGATACCTAGGTTTTAGTTTTATGCTAGGTCAGTTACCACGTAGTCATCTGCTTTCCAGCTTTTTCAAAGTTTTCTGGCCATCTTTCATTTGCTGTAGCTACCCTCTCATTCTTTTTGACCTTATGGCCTTTCTAAAAGAAAATCCCCTTTTCTGCCATATTTAATCCCAAATCCTCCCAATCCTCTTTCTGTTTCGTATATTAAACTGAATGGGTGTCAGAAAGTGGTCCAAGGTGTCCAGCGTCTCAGGGTCATTCTTCCCCAAGCGGTCACTTGCTGGAGATCTTCGGATGCCCCACTTCCCTTTATAAACTTTTCTTTCTTCTTCGCTGTGTTGATTTCTTCCTCAGACACATGGCCCATCACACCCATTAAATTATGTATTCCCCATTTATACTCAAGTCCAGTTTCTTTTATTCCTGAGAAGACTGGAGGCTTGTACCTGATCAGGGTTGAAATGAATGAATCTCTATTTACGGAAATGTGGTGATAGGTCTCCCAGGGTATAATGGAACAGTGGGTATCGACAAGAATTTCTGTAACCATGGATACCCTGCAGTTATTCCTGAGCCACACTCATTGTTTATATCTGAATTTTAACAAATGGGGTCTTGCTGCTGACATGAATTTTCCAATGAAAACTCATCGCTCATTCTTACCAAACTCTTCTCATGAGTTAGGTTTCATCTTTCAAGTTCAGATTCTGCCATGTACATTTGAAAAGACTGAGTCAATCACTCTTCCTGGATAATGGTTGAAAAGTCACAATGAGAATAATAATGGCAAAAATGATAGTGACTACATGATTAAAAATGAATGTTCTGACAGTCTTTTGATCCTTCCCTCAGTGGTTCTAAAAATAACTATATTATATAAACAGCTATTTAAAAAACACTTATTGAGGTCACTTTGATTTACACAGTAATAGAAGCCCATATGTGCAGGTTTCCCATTCCTCAAATACATGACAACTCACCCTGCCCTCCACCCAGCTACCTCAAGTCCTCCCCGCTGTCCAAGGGTCCCACCACCACTGGCTCCCAGCCCACCCCCTTCCCCTCTGGTGACCTCAGTTCTGCTGTCAGTGTCCAAGCGTTGGCTTGTGTTTTGTTTGTTCGTTTGCTTTATTTATTTATTTTTTTTAGATTCCACATACCAGTGAGATAATCCTGTATTTGTCTTTCTTCTTTTGACTTATTTCATTTGGCATCATTCTCTCTAGTTCTATCCATGTTGTCATAAATGACAGGATTTCATTGATTTGGGGGGGGCTGTGTAGTGGTCCATTGTGTATAAGGACCACATCTTTATCCATTCATCTTACAATGGGCATGCAGGTAGTTTCCAGTTCTTGACTATTGCAAATAATGCTGCAATAAGTATGGAGGTGCATTATATCTTTGAATTAGTGATTTTGTGTTTGGGAGGTAAATTCCCAGAAGTGAGATGATGGGGTTGTATGAGATTTCCATTCTCAACACCTTTTTTTAAAGAACAGGTATGGGCAGGAATGAAGGCAAGCAGGCAGGCAGGCAGGAAGAGTGAGGAGGAGGAAGAAGCATCTCTATTTTTATTTTTACTTTATCTAGTTGTTCACACTGATTGTTCCCCCCAGATCTAGGACTTGAACCCAGAGGTATGTGGCTTGCTTCTTTGGAGGCAATTGACCTAGCTGCTGCTCTGCCAGGGCACACCCATTCTCAACTTTTTGAGGACTCTCCATACGGCTTTCCATAAAGGTTGTACCAAATTTTACTCCCTTCAACAGTATCAAAGGGTTCCTTTTTCTTTGCATCCTCTCCAACAGTTGTTTCCAATGTAAACAGTTATTTTGAATCCCCATTTTATAGATGAGGAGACTTGACCCTCAGAGATTTCCATTTACTGCTCAAGGTCCCACCACTAATCAGTGTTTGAGATTCACGTTTATGCGGTCGTGACTTGCTGGATTCATATACCATGTCTCAGGCACTGAGGATGCTGAAATGAATTACATACAATCTTTGCCCTCTGTTGTTGGCAGATTGGAAAACACATGCATAAGTGAATATGTAAACAAACACTTGAGAATATGCACTGGAGGCGGGGATGGGGAAGGCATAGGAATATCACCAAATTACATGCTGATTTCTGTGTGTCACATGGCAGGACCAGAGTGGGAAAGGTTTGTGATTGCATTGGCTAAGCTATAATAATAAAAGGGTGATTTGGAAAACCCTTGCCACTAGATCTAGAAGTTATCTGTGGTCCTTCTAGGTCAGCTACTTGGATGTAACATTTGGGAGATTCTGCAGAAAGCCCTGATCAATGTAGCTTTCTTTGCATGCTTCAGCATTGTATTTAAAGAGTATGTATTCCATGATGGCTCTCTCTGGAGTAACACTATATAACCAGTTTAGTGAATCTTCCATTTGATAAACTTAAACTGGTTGACCACTCAGCAATTCACTTAATTTCACACTCCATTTCTTCATTTGTAATGTAGTACACCACAGGCATTTCAAGTATAACTTAACGTTATACTTGATTCTGTAACAAACCACATATTTTTCTTGAATATTTTCTTTCCTCTGGGGTCTCGTATCCCTCAAGTTAGCCATACTCTATTTATCCATATATCTATTTGAATACAGGCCAACCCCTTTCATATCACTAAATCTCAACCAAAATTCATCTCTGAAAAATATTCTGGAATGTTTTTCTGATGCCAGGAAACAGATTTAAATGATTCATAATGTTAAAATATATGTTTAAATCCACTGATTTAAAACATTTCTTTTTTAATTTACAACTTCATTGCCTGAAAGCCAGTGGATTTTTCTGTTGTTGTTTTTAAAGGAAGGAAGGAAGGAAGGAAGAAGTATTTGATGAGGGAAGGAAGAGGAGGAAGAAGCACCTTAATTTAGTTGTTTATTTTGATTTTTCAACCCTGCCCTGGGCTGTGAACTCAGGTCCTAGGGCTTTGCGTGGTCTCCATGCCATTGTCTCAGCTGCCTGCGCCACAAGGAGCCACTCAAGTTACTGGTTTTTAAATCCAGCTCTCTCGCCTCTTTTTACTGTTCTCACCTTCCCATAGAATATATGCATAATATTTAGTATATTAAGTTAATGTTGCAATAAAAAATAAAGTCTCCAAGTTGCTTAAGTTCACTTAAAAGTTAGTGTAAAAACAATAGGCTTGGAGAGGTGTACCCCAGGCTCTTCCAGATGTAGAGTTACGTTCAGTTTGATTTCCCTTGGTTTTATGGTTTCCCTGGAGAGAGTCAGGTGCTGGTGGGCTGTGACAACAATGCAAGGAGTGATGGGAAAGTTCTGTCATTTGCAGGTGTGGAAAGGCGCAGAAATCATTGGAGAGGCTTCCCATTGGGGGTCTGGAGTGTTTGACCAGTAGTTCCAAGACTAATGGGAAAAGGAGATGTGAAAATTAAATCTAGCTTCAGAAACTCTTGAAAACTGGCCTCTAGGTGGGGGTGGACCTCAGCACATCTCTGAACAAGGGCTTGTCTCTGTTCTGTCCCACCTGGGAGTCTGCGTCTCATTTTAGTGCTCATGTGCTGCAAAGCAACACTGCTCAGGTGAGTGTCCCTACACTTTCTTGTGGAGACGTGACATTGGCCTTTACTGATCATTGTACCCATAAAGCATTTGCCTTTCTCATCAAAGAATAAAAGACATTTCTGATCTTGATTATCTTGTGTTCTGTATTAAAAAATAACAACCCCTCCCGAGGGGACCTGCCTTCAAACACACCAGCTGATGTGAAATTCAGAAG
Source organism: Solenodon paradoxus (assembly GCA_004363575.1). Lineage (NCBI taxonomy): Eukaryota > Metazoa > Chordata > Mammalia > Eulipotyphla > Solenodontidae > Solenodon > Solenodon paradoxus. The sequence continues at coordinate 13,541 of RJWH01009203.1, read as the reverse complement.
AGTTTTGCTATGATAGGTAAATGTTAAATTCAACAAAAACATTTATAATAGCTTCCTTATTATCACTGATATTTTCATGGCAGAAGATATACAATTTTTTTCACCTCCAAGGAAAATGTGTAGTAATTTTACACCAGAAGTCTACGTTCTAATTGTATTAGACTATCTCTCTAGCGTTGTCATGCCATTAGAGAATTTGCAATAAATCTTAATGACACATGCAAATCTACCAATCTAATGGTCCATTATAAAAGGAATGACTGACTGTTACCATTTGTTTCCAGCAATTTATATGATTTCTCACCTCCTGCTGATACAAAGTTCCAGAAGGCAAGGAACTCAATTTTTTTTTTTTTTTTAACAGTAAGGCATATCAGAGTAAAAAGGGAAGATTAAGAAAAAAGTATCCTTGTGTCTGCATTAAAATTTTATGGACTTTCATAACCTTGCCTTTTCATTTATAAACCACCTGAAAGCAGTCATGGGCATGTGTTTTTTTTTGCGTATTTGTGCACCTTCTGTTTGCATTCTTTCTGATCCTTTCCTCGGTGGAGTTACCTCTCTACACTGAGTGCAGAAAAATAGATAGGTGGGTAAAAATGACATCAGAGAGCAAAAAAGAAATTGCCAAACGGTTTCCTAAGTCTAAGAAATCAATGGGATCATCTTTCCCCTCTGCCTCTAGGCTGTTGAATTATCTTCCAAAGGAGAGATCTTAACTCCTTCTAGCTAGATGTGACTTGATATGCATAAACAATACTGAAGTTCGGTCGAGAGTCACTTATGATAGCAAAAAAAAAATTCCTGGTCCACATCTTATTCGTCTGTGCAGTCTCTAGACCTAACACTATGCAGGACCCCAATTGATCTCAGTTTCTCACATTTCATCCAATAAGGCAAAGCAGTGATCCAATCCCTGATCACTACCTTTGTCCCTTAATACCTATGATAATGTGGTAGAAGGATGACTCTGTTGGTGAGATATAGCAGATAATCTACTCAAAGAAATATATATGAGGGGTGGGGATGGAAGAGTATATAAAAAATTAGCAAAATGTCATGCTGACTCGGTGTACCACATGGAAGGTCCACAGAGGGAAACATTTGAGATACTATTGGTTAGGTCATAATAGTAAAGGTAGTTTGGAAAGCACCTGATACTAGCTATTCCAGATATTTCTGATCGCTCTAGATCATCTACTTGGCTATAACACTCTTTGGGAAAATATTTCCAGAAAGCATCCATCCATGTACCTATAGATCAATAAGGACTGCACCGTCTCTGTTTCCCTCTCCTCTGTCCACATACTGTTTCTCTTGACTGTCTATAAACCTGGCAGCTGTGTATCCCTGTCGCTTCTGAATTTATGTCTCCTATGTTCAAATGACCAGTGGAGGTTTATTTGTGATTTAGATCCCAAATCCAAATTATCAGAAGAAAGAAATGGGCCAGCTTAGTTTGGGTTAGTTCCTATCCCTGAGTCAATATTCCAGGCCAAGGGGCTGGGTTAGTTATAAATAGGACCCAGGGAGCACTCTTATCTGGGGAAAGAGTTCTTATAGAAGTGAGTCAGTGGGCTAGTAGACTGCCTAAAAGACCTCTGATGCAGTGGGGGGAAAAGAAATTTTACTCTTTCCCAGAGAGGAAAGAATAAAATGAATAGTCTATATGGACCAGGCAACCAACAAATAATATGTGCACATTTTGGAAGTCAATCGAATTGGATCAGTGGCTCTCATAAATATAAGCCATTCATCTAATAGCACAAGGAAAGTCTCATCAGTCTTTCTTAATTAAAACTTTTTTTCCAGAGCTAAACACAAGAAATGACTGTGACAAAGAACACCCTCCCAGTGTTCCTTCTCTACCTCTGTGAAAACAGTTGGGGCATCTTTGCAGAGTTAAAAGAACATTTTCCACCCTCCTGTATCGCAAAGTGTGATCACTGAGTGAGTTGTATGCAGAAACTGTCTGTATCGAGTGGGACTTTCCAGGGCTTTTTTAAAAAGAGGGCACACAGCAGGCTTATGGTCTCCATGCTTCCCACTCCTTCCCTTCACCTAGGCTGGAACACAGACACGAGCGGGCCCCCAGCATCCACCGTGAAACCCGAGGTGGCCTGGAGGGTGGTCATCACAGTCTAAGAGTGAAGGAGTAGAAACATAGTAGGTGGCTGGACCTGGAATGAGCCATGGGGCGATAATTTCAGTGCTTAGCTCCTGGCTTATGTTATATGAAATACAGCTTCATCTTGGTTAAACCATTTTTATCTCCAGCCTTCATAACTTTTAGCTGAATGTAAGTCCTAACTGGGTTAAGGTACTTCTAGTCAATGGAAGAACATCATGCTATTGACTGATGGTGACTGATAAAAACAAAATTTATGACAGCACCTGCCACTGAGACTCTTTTCTGGTCCTGACCCCTTATGTTTTAATAGCGGCTGAAGTCTGTGGAAGCCAAATGATACTTAGATAATGTGGATCAATTCCGATTGCATTCAAACCAACCAACCAACCAACCAACCAACAAACAAACAAACACTGCTTTGGCTGTGAGAATGTACTTGGAAGAACTGCAGGGCCCCAGCTACTGAGTTCTAAAATCCATCCCTTGACTCCCCAGGGTTACCCCTACTCAGTGACTGTGGCAAGGGTACTAGGTAGGTTTTTTCTGGAGGGACGTGGGGTTCTTCTGTGTCCAACTTTAGCTTGAAGACCCCTGATGGCCTTGCTGAACCTTCCTTTGCGTGCATGGCAGCTTAGCACAGTTCCACCCAACCTTCTCTCCCTCTCTCCTTTGGTCAGTGTCAGACTTGCATCGTGGTCTGACGACCTTCTAACATTTTTGGCTCACTCTCCATTTTTCTTTCCCACAGATATTTCGCTTAGTAAAATCCTTGCATGTTTAATCCCTTCTTGGCATATGCTTTTACAAGAACCTACACCAGCACGTTCACTTGAGCAGAGTTTGTTGTAAATAAGAAGCCTGCAGGTAAAAAGACTACTGCAGCTAGACATTTCCTCCATGCCTGTAACAGATCAATTTTATGGGCTCAGTTTATACAATGATAGATGATTCTTGGGCAAAAATGTCATGGAATATCAGGCTCTCACTTCTTTTTAATTTTTTTCCTTCTGTCCTTAAAATGAAGAAAAAAAAATGAGGGCAAAGAAATACTCGACTAGAGCCAGTGTGGGCACTTCGTGTTGCGCTGTGCTCAGAAACCTAAGAAACTATGAAGAATGAGGGATGACGTAATGTGGTCCTTCTTCTGCCAGTTCACGATTTGCTTGGAAATGTGAGAAAATGGAGAGGAGGGACTCTGTTCCAGTATTCAGGAAAGTAGGCAACCCTAGCTCTGCCATCTTGAACATGTGGTAGGAAAGAAAGTGGAGGACCCCCTGGGAACATTTTACAAACCAGAAATGGGGTTTATATCTTCCTGCGTAAGTTCTTTAGAGTCTCCCGCAAGGGAGGCTGGGAAATGTAGTCTATCTAGAAGCCAAGGAGGAAAGGGAAATGGGTTAAAGGCACAATAAGCTTGTTCCTGCCCCAGCCACTTAGAAGAAGTGGAGGAAACATGGGACCTTGGTTTTGTCAATAAGGGGCGTTTCTTTTTACAAAAGCAATTGCATATAGTACTTTCTCTTTCACAATACGCTGGCTGCATCTCTTCATTAGGAAGCATACATTTTTAAGGGGCTATAGAATATAATAAAATATTTTATGGTGGTTAAACTGTCTTAACACCACTTAATTTACTTGGAGATTTGTTAGGCAATCAAGTATTCCCAGAGTACTTTGAACAGATTGCAAGCTGCCTGATCAAAATTCTCATTTCTTATTTATAGGCAGATAATAGTTCAGATCCAGATGTTGAATAGGGGAGCAGGTAAGACATTTTCTCTTGCAGTTCATAGGCATGCCAAGTGAAAAGATGAATTCTATTTTCTTTTAAGTGCATAAGTAGATGGCTATGAATTGGACCCTAAAATGAGAATATATTTAGAATCTAATAAAATTTCTCTGAATTTGGATAGAAGGCTACTTTGTCAATTGAACATGCAACTTTCAATATGATAATAATGCTGAGTACCAAACATCATTCAAAAAGCAGATATTTGATCTTTAGTGGTGCATCAAACCAATTAAGCCTTTACTTGGAATATCACCAGTATGGGGGTAGGGAGTAGGGAAAGGGATGCGTGTAAACTGTTCTTAGTAACAGTTCCTCTAACATCTGCCTGGACTGTCAGCATATATTTTTCTAATTTGTATTAACTCTTTGGCAATGTGTGGGCACAGTTGTAGGATAGCAATTTCCGCAGATTGCTAACTATTGCATGAGGTCACACAAAATCAGCTTTCGATTGAAAATGATATTTACAAAAGGAGCAGAGTGACCGAAAGCACCATTTTTTTCATTTGGTTCCACAATACCTACAGTTACAGAAATTCTCTTGCCAAGAACACTTCATGAATTCAGCACTTGAAATTCAGAAAGGATCTTAAAGGTCAACTAATCCAACCTTTTCATTTCACAGTTGAGAGAACTGAATCTCAAAAAAGCTGAAGATTCCATAGCTAATTAGTTACATGGCCAGGTTTGGAAGTCAGGTTCACCTGTCCATCCATCCACTCAGTCATCCATCCATCCAGTTATCTAACCAAATATTTGCCGAGTGCCACTGTGCACATGCTTGCTCGATGCTGAGGGTCCAAAGGTGAACAAAGCCAGGCATTGCTTCTGTTCTTGTGAAAGAGACAAACACAAATCTAATGGTTATATTAATATATTGCCATGAAGAAGGACTACACTATGTTTGAGAGCATGTAACGGGATGGATGACCTTGTCTGATAGGTGGGGGGGTGGCAAGGAAGTCTTACTTTATTTAAGGTCATTAAGTTTAAGCTGGGAGCTGAAGCTTGAGTGTGCATTTAACCAGTCAAAGATGAGGAAGAATGTACCATGGAAACCCATGTGCTGTGATAGAAGTAAGAACAGCATGTTTAATGACCTTGAACTAGGCCAATCGAGCTGGAGTGCAGAGAACAAGAGAGAGCATGATTCAAGATGGGACTAAAAGATAGGCAAGGACTATCGAAAGAGACCATCTCTCATCTTAGTGATTTGGTGTGAAGATGGGAGGTGTTAATCTGACCTGCCATTTTGCTCCAGTGAGAAGCCCTGAGGGTGGCACCTACACCACGGAAGGCTGAGAAGCAACTAATAGGAAACCAGGTCCTTGGTACTGCGTGAGCCACAGGGGCGTGCCTTATCTGAGCATAGAAATGATGTGTTGTGATTTTTATGATTTGAGTGAATTTAAATTGGATGTTTTGTCACTTCTAACTGGAAATATCTCCCTTAAGTAGGGAGTCAGTCAAATTAAAATGGCAGCCACTGTGTGCTCGATGTAATATTTGTCTTTAGTTTCTTTTGGAATTAATGAACATTTGCTGAATTCAGTTCTTATTTCCATCACTGTGTAGATGTGTGGAATGCTTTCTATGTCTATTTACACCCCACTCATCCTTAAAACTCAGGTTAACTTAACTCCTTACATACATTTCAGGAGGCCGAACAATCTCCTGCTTCCTCTTTTGAACTGTTCTGCCCATCCTGTTTGTCTACTAATAGTTCCTCAATCTACGTGATCTTATATTTTATTTTGTTTATTTAACTCCCTCATCCATTTTTTGAAAAAGAACACTCTTGTACTTTACTATAAGTGCTTCATCTGTATCATTTCCCCCTTGGTATCTTTTCATGTGTTACTTACCAAATTTTGGGACACATAAGAATCACCTGTGGGCTTTTTAGAAGGGCGGATTCTCTCATAGGCCATAAGTGCACATGTGGAGAAACACTGTGCATCAGTATTATATACTATAGGTGCTTGGTGCATAATTCATGAGTTGAATTGGATTGAAAGTCCAGAAAGGATTTGATTTGGGGATTATCAGAAGGGTTGCTCCTCCAAGACTCTAAAAATGGTCACCTCTTTCCATTTGTCCCCAGTGATCTCATAACTATGCTGGGGATCACGGTGGAACGACTACGTGCTTCAAAGGCGCCAACATTGTTGATGACCTTAGCTACAACCAGTGAGAGAAAGCAGATCTCATCCCTGAAATTCTGCATGAATAAGAGTGACAGTGCGGGATTTCCTTTTTTTTTTTTGATGAATAATGGGTATTTCAGCTGCTCCTCATTCATTTTTCACTTCTGCCCAGCCCTTTGCTTTACTCGCCACTGAACACTGGTCTGTTCCCACTGATTCTGAGCTGCTGCTCTGATGGGCAGCTCCTTGGTTTCAGTGGAAGCAGTGAGACTTCTACGAGACCACAGCTTCGTGTCAGCAGCAAGTTGTTCATTTGTTTCTCTCTCCCTCTGGCCCAAACTGAGCCCTCCTGATTCATCCTCACCGATCATACATATAGAGCTTCTTTCCTGCATTTGCTACAAAGAAAAGCAGTCTTCCAGTTTCTTCTGACTTAATCTTGTTTCTTTGACACATGTGGACTTTTCTCAATTTCATCTATGAAAATAGACAACTTGGGCGAGCCCTGGTGACCTGGCAGAAAAGGCCACCAAATGCAGTCCGCATTCATCCCAAGGTCCCAGGTTTGAGATCCAGGGCTGGGGGGGAAACAACTAAGATGAACAATTAACTACGATAAATAAATGCTTCCTCCTCCTCTCTCTTCCTGCCTGCTTACTCACCTTCATTCCTACCCACATCTTTCCTTTTAAAAAAAAAAGAAAGAAAGAAAATAGACAAGTTTAACAAAGCAATGGAGAAGTAAAAAAGAAAAACAAAAAACCTCTTACCTCTGAAGTATTCTGAAAAAACCCTGGTAATAAGAGTGTTCTAATTGCTTCCTCTTCAGCCGCTGATGATGGAGGAAGTCCCACCCTCGCATGATGGGAATGGCTGAACATGCAGCTGGCTAGATGACTTGAATTGCAACCCAGCATAGTCAGGGCGAGAGGAGACCACATGCCAGCTGCAGCTGCATGGAGGCTGCACTCAAGAGCAGAGGGAGCAACCAACCAGGAGGTGTGGGAGGCAGGCTCTGTGGTGTCAGGAGGATGAGATGCCCCTTGGTTCTTGCAGGGGAATGCAGTTGGCTCACCTGAATGGTTCTTTTGGCTTGTCGTATGAGCCAGTCTTTGACTGTGGGCCATCGAGTGGGGCGCCGTCCTGGAGGTGATTGCTGCCATCCTCTAGAGCAGTTCCGCAATTGGTGGAAGCCACCCTTCTCCCCGGCTGGGCTGCGGGGTGGGTGCTCTGACCTGCCAGACCGGATGTGGGCAGGGCCACATTGCATCTACTCCATATACTTCACTGCCTTTAACTTCCTCAACAACCCCGAGGCTGATACTGTAATTCTCTCTCTTTCAGATAACGAAACTGGAGCAATGAAAAAGTATGTCTAAAAGTTAAGTCAGCATTTCAACCAAGATAGCCCTGAGTCCATTTTCAGAGCCTGACAGGAAAACGACTGAAAATCCAAAGTTGCTTCTAGCTCTTCTTTTTATCTTTTATTTGAGCCAATGTGTGAACTATGCACCGTTCTGTAACATTGTGCAGAGTTGTTCTACAGGAGTGTTTTACTAAAGGACCCTAGTTAAGGACATCTCTCTCTACTCGAGGCTTTGATGTTGAGAAACGCTTAGACCCGTTATGTCCAGCACCTCAAATTATATCATTAGTTATGCCTCCCTTGTCGGATTCAGTCTCAAACTGCCTGAGGAGTTTGTTCTCAAATCATCCCTGTGAGTTTTCTGCTTATCAAATGTCTTTAGTGATATACGAGACAATGGCTCTTTATTCAGTCAGTAATTAAGGACGATCATAAATAGGAAATTCTTTCAGCTTGCTAGCATTGCACCATTTTATCTCAAGTACATAGCTTGAAAGAGAGAGAGGCAGGGGTCAAGGTATTTCTGGATTAACCTGGACAGTTCCTGGGTTTTTGATGCAAAAGGGAAATAGCAATGAGCCATGGGTTCCCTGTGTAAGAGGGAGACTCCTCTGAGGGCTTTCCCCTTTTGTGTAAAGGATAGGAGTGGGGTTCCATCAGCAGTGATCTCTGGGAGCTCAGTGAAGTCAAAAAGGACGAGAGGACTCTTCCTGTCACGTGTCTGTGTCTATTGGGCTGATAATTTGTAGTCACTGAGGAAGCCAGAGAGCTTAGGGAAAAATGTTACCAGTCGTTCTCCGGCCTCATGCTCAATCTCTTTCTTCCCTAATTTGTCATGTATTACACCTCTTTACAATCTTTTCTCATCAAAGTCAGTGCCAGGGCTCCAGACAGTCTGTAGTCAATGCAAATGAATCCCTGAACCACTGTTTAGGCAGATGCTGAGATAAGGTGGCCTGTGCTTTCTTTCTCCACGAAATAAAAAATTCCTTAATGGGCAGCAACTCATGATTAACATCAGTCAAGGGAGGAATGGTGTCAGAGGGTGCTGTCAAAGTTCATTCAGAGTGAAGTTCGCTAGGCATTATTTCACCGTTTTCTGTCTTTACATTGTTGTCCTGATTGGAAAGAAATAATTGAACCCCTCAGCAAGGGAGGCCTGGTGTCTTCCACCCCTTATGCCTTGAATTCATGCTTTTGAGTCCTTCCTTTTGTTAATGTTCCTGGTCTTCTCTCTCCCCCTCAATCCTGTTCAAAGTTGTCATCCTGTGTATTACTTATTTTCTTCATTCAAGTGCTTCCTACCTGAACAGGAGCCTGGTCAACATATGGATAGTTTGGTAAGAGCTAAAAAGCTAGGCTATTTAAAAAACTTTGATATTTATTATTGCTTTTGTTCACAGTGTTACCAATCTTTTTTTTTTTTTTTAAGAGAGAGAGAGAGATTTATTTTTATTTAGTTGTTCCAATTGGTTGTTCCCCAGCCCCGGGTCTTGAACCCCAGACCTTGGGATTGTGTGGGCCTGCTCCCAGGTGCACTAGCTCCCGAGGCCACCAGGGTGCACTCCGCTACATTCAGTTTTGAATACTGACATTGTGTCTCCGTGATGGTAAAGGACACTGGGACTCTGGTGGTGGGTGTGATGTGAAATGTAGGTGACTTTTAAGGGACTTACGATGTCTTAAAAATCATCTGGAGATTCTGAGTTGCTTCACATCTGATTTCTAAAATCCACCAGCTATTTTCTCAGAATGTTGGTTTGAGCCACATGATGTTTATGACAATTCTTTATTCAGATATAATGCAGAGAAAAACATCTTGATCAAAGGTCAAAATCATGTACATTGCCTCATGACAGTTCACAGTCCAAGATGTGGAACCATGAACTTGATGAGATCTAGATATCATGGACATGCTTCAGGAAACCAGGTGGCCACTTCACAGATATTTCTTCAGTCTTCAATCTTTCCTGCTAGCTGACTATGACAATTCTGTAAGGGGGAAGAATATCCTTCATTAACATGTTACCTGCAATGCCTGAAAATATAAATGTGTGGGTGATTAGGGCTATGAAGCACAGAAGATTCCATATCACTCTAGTAATATATTTCTGAGATTTGAGCTATTTATTTTTCCAGCTCAATGTTTTTCCCAATGCTAGGAAGAAATTTAGCAAGAGTGGCAAGAAATCCTATGATATTCTTCATTTGGGTATTGCTGTGGAGAGGGAAAAATAGAACGCAACCTGCAGCCAACTTGTTTTAAGTAATAATTCTGTTTTGTTTTGTTTTTTACTTAAAAAAAAGTAGTAATGCGCTATTAAGGGAATTAGCACATATTTTTCAGGTCTTGACTAAGGTATGTGACAGGCATTTTATTTTTTAATTGTGTTAAGTTGCTTGATTATTTATCAATTTATTGTAGAGGAAGGAAGCAGGCAGGAAGAGAGGAGGAAGAAGCACTCATTTATTTATCTGTTGATTTTGTTTGCCCCCCTCACCCCCAAGGCCCGATTGCGAACCCATATCCTTGGGCTGTAATGGACTACGCTGTCCAGAATCACAGATTTAACAACTGCGCCACCAGGGCACATCTTTATTATTTCTTTTACTTACATTGCTGTATGCTATTTAAGATACTGAAATCTCATCTCAGTCTGTTTGCATTTCACACCACACCCACCGCTGGAGTTCTAGTTCCCTTTTACCATACCCTCCTCTTCCCTTTCCTCCCTAGCTGGTGACCGCAGTGTGGCATCCTGTGAATTTTGTTGACATTTCTGCTTATTTTCTTTCTTTATATTGTATATATAAGTGAAGCCATTCTGTATTTCTCTCTCTCTTTCTAGCTTATTTCGCTTAGCATGATCCCCTCCAGTTCTGTCCACGTTATTGGAAAGGGTACGAGTTTATGTTTTTTTAACAGCTACATGGAATCCCACTGAGTATCCAGACCACAGCTTCTTTATCCACCATCTGTTGATGGGCATTTAGGTTGTTTCCATGTCTTATCCATTATGAATTGTGCTTCGATGGGCATGGGGGTGCAGATTTTTTTGGCTGATTAGAGATTTTGTGTTCTCTGGGTATATGCCTCGGAGTGAGATTACTGGATTGGATGGTAGCTCCATCTCTATTTTTTTGAGGAATTTCCACAGTTTTCCAAAGACGTTGCACTACTTATAAGAACATTTGCAGGTAAGGACCTGAGATTTCAGTAAAGGGAGCTTTAAATGACTGTCCAAGTAGCTTGTAGAACTGGTACTAGAACTATAAGAGGGAATTTACTCTAGAACATAGAGTTTCTCAGACTCATTTTCCCAGAGAATCCTCTCTGGAAACACCTGTCTGCATGTGAAGGACGTTGGCTTCCCAATGAACACAGTCTGGGAAATTTCCTTCTAGTCCAATATCCTCTTTTTATAGATCAGGGTTGGGAGATTCCATTCTAAGAGAAAATTAAGTAGAAGATACAGAAGGGATAGAACTGGAGTGCAGAGTTCTGCCAAATCTTTCTGGTTTGCTGTATGTGGTGGGTGTTTTGTATCTTTGTACCTTTATGCTGTTTCCATCAGCTTGGCTCTTGGTGTCCCAGATGAGAGAGGGAAAGATGTTTTTGGAGGTGTCCATGCCCTTTAGCCAAAGACTGCTGGATGCACACTTAATTAAATAAGTTGAACTTATTTTTCATTTCAGGGAACCATGGGATACCTCAGTAAGAGCATATTAAAGGCACCCCTTGTGGCTCAGGAATTAAGCCAGCAATTGTGGCTTAGAGGATATAAATCCCAGGGACCTGGCTTCATGATCCCAGGTTAGGGGGAGCAATCAAAAATGACCAAATAAACAAAAATGCTTCTTCTTCCTCTCTCTTTCTTCTTGCCTGCCTGCCTGCCTGCCTGCCTGCCTTTCTGCCTTTCTCTTAGAAAGAAGGATATTAGGAAGAGCGCATTATAGGGTATGGGCTTCTTTTGGGTGAATTGTGAGGGAACGTGAGGACGCAGGAGTTGGGTCTAGATTGGATGCTGTCAGAAAGTGAGGCCCATTCTGTGATTGACTATTTTGTGGGTGGCACAGCGACCTTGTTTTTGTTTGGACTTAAATAAGATTATGAAGTGGTCTTGTTTTGTTTCATTATATCATGATCTCAGTGTAACCTTGTTTGAGACTGGTGTTCTGTGAGTTTGTTTATATCCAACAGGAAAACAAAAATGACCTGCTGTGAGATTCGGAGGAGCTTGTAAAAATATTGAGGTCTAGTTGTGAGCATAAGATTAGTTTGGGGAATCCCAAGTTACTTTTTTTTTTCTTTTTCTTTTTCAGAGGTTTTACTGTTAGTCATCTCAGATATTAAAGAGTAAAGCATAGCTCTTTGGGACCATGACTCATCCAAGGAAGCCTGACCTTTCTAAGGGTGAGTCTTCACTGCTGAGACATAGAAGACAATTACAGCAAAGAAACCTCCAAAGCACATGTCTAAGAGACTATGTGAGTAATATCAGATTCTTAGTATATAACATCTCCAATAGAATACAGGAGATGTCTTTTACTTACTTATTTTTAACCTTTTACACATTTAATATTTATGGAGGTAACTTTGCTTTACAAAATAACATAAACCCATATGTGCAGGTTTCCCCTTCCTCAGATACATGACAACACACCCTGCCCTCCACCAAATTACCGAAAGTTCACCGTTGTCTGTTGGACCCACCACCACTTGCTCCTACCCCCTAGCCCCTTCCTTCCTGGTCACCTCAGTTCTACTGTCAATGTCCAGGGGTTGGTTTGGTTTATTCTGTTCCTTGGCTTTGTCTCTTTATAGTTCACACATGGGTGAGATCATCCAGTATTTGTCTTTCTCCTTCTGATGTATCTCACTGAGTATCATCCCCTCTAGTTCCATCCATGTTGTCACAAATGACAGGAGTTCATCCTTTTTTTTAGGGCTGCATAGTAATAAATGTCTTTTAAAATTCTGAACTTTTCAATCACTGACTTACTAGAAGAAACAAATCTTTCCAATGTGGGCCAAGAACACGCAAGAATCACCTTAGAATGGAGATAGAGCATTTGTAAACTCAAAATCTGGCTCTAAAGCAATACTTGCCCATTTCACACAACTGGTTATTAGTGTTAGATTCAAAACTAGAACTCAGGTCTCTGACCCCCAATTCAGTACTGTAAGATCCCCGGTTCCCAGCACATGGCTTGGTACACAGTGGGCCTCAGGGAATAGTTATTGAATGGACAAATGACTTAGTCACAGACATTTAGCTTGCAAATGGATTGGCCAAAGGTGCCAATGAAATCAGTCACCATTCAACTGACTGCCTTTGACTGGCCTCCCCATGTGTTCTGTCCCTGCCTGCCATTCTCAGCTTAACCCTTCTCCTCAGGGCCCTTAGTCTTCAAAACGAAATGATGAAGATCGAGTCAGTTTGTTTTTCTTCCTTAGCGCTGGATCTGTGTCTGAAGCAAACTGAAGTTCATTGTATGGTCCTCCAGCAATAGATCTCAGCAATCAGTAATCAAAGAAAACCCTTTGAAGAGTCCTTTAAGTAGAGTGCTACATTTTCTGAATATAAAATTGTTGCAACACTCATTTGTCAACATCAATCAAATTGACACTCCTGTACATAGGAGCTGACATTATTCACACTGGCATCTAGAGCCAATTGTAAACACCTTTAAGGCCCCTAGTAGGTATGTCTTCCATGGAAACAGTTAATCACATTTTAAATTGTCACTTCAGAACTCCTGAGATCTAATCATCGTTCCTGTATTTGATGAGACACCCCCAGTGTTTTTGAAGGATATTAAGGCTGTGGAAGCGAAGTGAATATTTTCTCCTTACAGCAGTGTAGCTCATAATTAATTGATCATCATCTCCTATTAGTGAGATAGCTTTGATCCTGCTCATTGAAAATGAGACTATTTTCCCAAGCACAGAATAAAAGCAATATTAAACTATTTAGTCTTTATCTGCTCAAGGGCCAATGAGTTAAGTGAGTTTATAGGAACAATTAATCAAAAAGTTTATACAACTGATTTTTTAACGATTTGCTGCTACAAGGGCTGAGGAACCTCTTATATAACAGATTT
>RJWH01009202.1:0-24475 GCA_004363575.1 Solenodon paradoxus | reverse complement strand
TATAAAACATAGGGATCTTGCTAAATACTAATTTTGTTTTGATGTATACAGGAATCCCACACTTTTGAAAAATGTTTATAAAACTTCGGTTTTATGGAATATTTTAGTTACAACAACATCCCAGCTGTTATCCCAGAATCATGAAAGAGACTCAGAAGAGAAACATTGACTCAAGTACCACTTCTATGAAGTAGATTCCGCTCCAGTCCAAAATAATAGCTATCAGCAACACTTAGCACAACCTTCCTCAACCAGACATTCATTTTACACAGACTTTGAGTGACATATAGTTTAACATTTTCATTTGCGTGACTAGATCCAAATATTTGTACATGCATTATAATTATTTTACAGTTGAAAAACGAACATATTATTCCTAATTATTTTACTATGTTTTGGGATAAAAGCAGATGTACATCTGGGTTTGCTGAAAAATTTGTGACTTCGGGTTTAATATCTGCAGGGAATTAGACTGTGTCACATTCACTTTTATTTTCCCAGTACCAATATTATGCTTGGCATACTGTTTCAACTAAAACTAAATATTTATAAAAAAATCATGCGTTCAATATTGATATATTTTCAGAAGTTCAGAGAAACACAGTGTATCCATGTGTCTTCTAAAATTTGAGGTCTTTTTTCCCATGTTTTCATCTCTTTTGAATTTTTTCATAACCAAAAATGTCATGATATCCTTCTTTCCAGAGAGACAAATTAATATGATCCTTAGCAGATTTGGGATTCTAGATTTATAGCCAAGATGAACAGAAATTTTGGGTAACAGAGTATTCTACTATTTGGGGTTGTTATCTGTGTGGAGTATGAGCAGAACCCCCTAAATGATCCAGGGAAAACTCTAGGATCTGGCACTCCCATCAGATACTTTCAGTATTGAGTCAAATTGTATGATATCCAACTAGTACTCTGTAGTGTATCTTGGTCTGGTATAAATGTCACTCATGTTTGGTGGTCAGAAAGTTCAGACCTGAAGTATTCTGTTTGAAAGTAAGAGATAAATAGAAAGTAAAAATGGGTAGCTTATTCCTAAAGTAACAAGGACTTTATTTTCATTAATTACTCATTGGATCAGTGTATAAGTCCATCACTGATCTTTTGAGGACTATAAATGCTATTAAAATGTGGAATGCAAGTAAGACAATAGTTCCAATGATAAAAGTGAGACAGATTTCTACTCAACCTTTATATTCAAGAACATATTTTGTTTTTAATTATTTTAGAAAGTTTAGAATGGCATGGGTTATTGTGTTCATTTTTTTGTTTTTCCATCAATATCCATTACATTCCTCTCTCTCTGTGTATACATATATATATATATATTTATATTTACACTTATTTAGATACACTTGTTTTAATTTGAGGGAGGATCTCTCTTCAATTGGTGCATGCATTTCCCCTGTAATTCTTTAAGAAATATCATCTCTCTTAGAAATAAATTCATTTATAATGTATTTTAATGTGGTTTAGATACGTAGTGTTTGAATCCATTTACTTTAAAACTTTCCCAGGACTCAGGAAGCACGGATATTTCTAAGGGTAATTCTGTGGATCTGGAATTTTCTTAGAACAAAGGCTTGAGCAACAGTAGCAATATAGATGTAGAAATGTCTGCTTCTTTCTTAGATTGATCATGTCAGCATGGCACACTCTCCATCTTTCCTTGTATTCTTCCTCTCCTCTTTCTGTCTCCACTCTCATTCATTCAGGAGGAACCATCCAATGCACCAATCATATATTCCTTGTCCTGAACAACACAGACAACATATCTGGTTGAAACAAACAAAAAACGAACAAGGTAAGATTCTTTCCTTTGAACAAGGGACAGTCATCGCTTCATTTTAAGACAATAGATATGCCTGTAATGGTACACAAACATAGGACCCTATGTGGAAGTAAACCCCAATACTATTGTCTGTAAGTGGAAAAGTGTATTGACATTTATATATCAGGTCAATAATTTCTATAAGAGGGATTGGCAGGACTCTAGTAAGCATCACAGACCAGGAAAACCAATGACAATTTTAAGAGCAGGCAGTAGTAAAGATAAACTCATCATCAGGCAGCAGAGCCATGAACAAGCCAGAGCACAAGAGGAAAAATGAGACGTTGGTGTCCATTGTATCAGTGCCCCACTCACTCAACCAAGTGTAGTTGACTCTAAAATGACTCCCAACACAATTTAGCTTGGATTATAGTTATCTTCAGAGAGCTTAGCAAACCATACGAACTTGTTGACATGGCGGGAGGGATCAAAATGTTTGACTATCTTTTATAAAATTGTGATTTAAGGGTGTGTTGATGGTGCAGGTTTCCCAATAGATGCATCAGCTTCTGATGCAAAATACTAATGAAAAAGGGTTTTCATTTTGGTAATTAAAATATGATTTATATATAAAACATTATTTTATATTCAGATGACATTAAGTTGATATTTAATATATTGCAAATGATCACCAAAGAAAGTTAACAATATGCATCTCTCTAACATTGTTTTAGGTTCTGATTGGTCTTTTAGCATCTTTCCCACATGAAATGCACTATTACGAACTATAGTCACCAAGCTGTAATAGTCCTCCTGAAACAACTATTTCATAACCTAAATACAGGCGTTCTTATCATCTCTAAGTTCCAGCTAAGACCTATGAATACAGTGAAATGTGATTTTTGTAGCATAGAAAATCTTTTGAAAAATCATTACACAAAACATGGAATCGGAAACGTTTTTTACATAGTTCTTATAGGATGCTTTAATATAGTCCATATCCTAATAATTGATTTCCCTTCCTTTGGATAACAAAACTATCTTTGATTATTGTGTCTTTAATGATAATATTTTTCTTTGAGACAAAATATGCCACTTTTAAAAAATGTATTGAAGTAATATTGTATTATAACATTAAAAAATTAAGGTATACAGCAGAGTAAAACTGCATCTGTGTAAAATACAATAAGTATACCACTATTTCATTTTCCTTTATTATAGAATTAGTTTTACCCCACTTGTTAAACATTCTTGTTTCTGTATTTACATTAGTGTTGTTTTTTCAAAGTGGATGCTTATAGCAACAGGCAGATAGAGCAAAAGGTATTGATAAAATAATTTTAAGAATGTATATCAACCAGGAACCATTGCTATGTGTTCAGTACTGAATTTTGATTCCTGTGTTTTTGACTCCAATACCCAGACACACTAATGTGCATTTGTTTACCTTTAATCACTCTCATCTATTTTTCCTAAAAGTGTAATTGTTATTTGGAGATACAGAATCAGATATCTTCCAAATCCTCCTCCTGGGGCTGTCTCATGATCAAGAACTACAGCCATTAATATTCTGCCTGTTCCTGTCCATGTACCTGGTCACCATAATTCGAAGCTGTTCCTCATCCTGATTGTCAGATCTGACTCCCACATCCATACACCCTTGAACTCCTTCCTCTATATCCTGTCTGTGATTGATAATGGATTTACCTCACACATGGTTCCAAAGATTATATTGAACATTAAAACTCAAAACAGAATAATCTCTTACCCAGGTGTCTGATTAAATTTTCTCTTGTTTATCTTTTTGTGTGTAGAGATATTGTACTCCTTGTGGTGATGGCTTATGAATGGTTTGTAGTATTTGTCACCCCCTGTACAACATAGTCATCATGAACATTGCCTGTGTAGCCTGCTGGATCTGGAATCATTTTTGATCATCCTTTTGGACTACCATCTGCACTGTTTAGTGATATCTCAGCTTACCTTTTGCACAAATGAAGAAATTTCTCATTTCTATTATGACTTTCCTCAGCTTCTCTAACAAGAATGTGATGGTACCTTTAGAAAATTATATTAATGCACTTTCCTGCTGTCATATTTGGTGATGTTCCGGTATTAGGGATCCTTTGTCTTATGCACAAATTACTTACTCAATTTTAAGTGTATGAGAACAAAGCCTTTTCCACATGTAGTTCTCACTTCTCAATCATCTGCTTGTTTTATGAAACAATCATTGATGTGTACCTCTGTTCAGTGGTATCATATTCTCCAAGGAATGGTGAATGACCACAGTAGCATGTACAGTGGCTGTCCCCATGCCGAATCTCTTTATTTACAGCCTGAGGAATAGAGATATAAAGAGGGCTTTGCAGAAGATCTCAGATAGCCAGTATAATGTCAATATACTTTCTGCTCTGAGAATTAATAATGACTACAAAAGTAGCTATCTAGAATTGGCCAGTATCACACTTTGGTCATATACATTTTGTAGGTTATGATTTATTATACCATATTATTTTATATCTCTTAAAACCACTCTATTTGGCATGTCATTAATGGGATGGAGGGAATATTCTGCAATCCTTCATTTGTCAGAATCCAGTTATAATTTGGATTCTGTGTAATCCACCTATGATGCAAGCCTATTGCAAGTTTATTACAGATTTATTTTTACATCTATATGTGTTAAGCATTTTCATGGTCTCTGTCAGTTTCACAAAAGTTTACTTTCAGTGAAGTCTATTGGTAAATGTTCTAGGAGAAACATTCATGCCCTATATCCTCAACCATGGAAGAATTTGATGAGGTTTAAAAATATTAGTTCCTGAATTGCATCATCAATGACTAAGATTAAGTGGACTGAGAGTTAACTGGACATTTATATTATGAAAGGCAGCAGCGTAATGATTAATATGCAGTCAAGGTAGAAGGCTATTGAACTTTCATTCACACATTACATGTACTCTTTACTGTTTACAGTGAGATCCTGAAGATCTTAAAGTAATCAGAGTTCATTATGGAGAATATATGAGAGATTTTTCTCAAATCCCTGTAATTTTATTTAAAATTCCTGGTACAATATTTCACAGGATTTGCTTCCTCATCATTCTACCACTGTCATTTGTGACGGTTATCAGTTAATGTTTGTTTTATGTATATTTACTATCCAAATATTAAATTGTGATATCGTGGCATAACTGGGAATTTCTTGAGGCCTCTGTAATATTTCAATCAGGTCTTTTAAAATTATTTCAAGTAATGTTCAATTAATGTCACCATGCGCTAATTTCCAACGTTTCCTCTCTACCTAGTAGCCTCTAATACCGTTATCTCATGAAGTATGACTTTCCATTGCCACATTTGTGTTTTTCCTGTTTCATTAACTGATTAACCAATTTATATTAAGCTTCATTTTAAAGTAACAGTGTGGCTTTGCCTTTCCTTATTGAATCCTGATTAAAGAATTATAATGTGGAGAGTTAGCTATTTTCTGAGGGTTGGCAATTGAAATGTGAGCTGAGAGAAATCGGGTGGTTGTAACAGTATTTCTTGTTCTACAGGTCTGACATTAGGTTTTAGCAGCTGACATCTTTTTTCTCAGTGATAGTGTGGTTCTATGTATGCCTGCACATCTCTGTGTTATTCATTCATTATGAGTAAATACAACTCTTAATTCTTGAAGAATAGCAAATAAATATGTCCTCGACAAAGGAAAATCTTCCTGTGTAAGAACCTCATGAAGCATTAATATAGCAACACTGCTTCCTTCTTTTCTGTCATGATCAATGTCACTATAGGTGCCTCAGTCTTCTGGGACACACTCAGGACCAGTGTACATATTCATCTTTCTTTAGAGATGCTGCACAAAATTCCTAAGGTGGAAAACTGGGATTTCTATTTTGTTCATCACAATAAGGACTTTATGACATACAAAAAACATTTAAGCATAATAATTTTATTGCTTCTTTTGTTTACAAAGCCATATTCATTTTAAGATATTGAACTCAGTCTATGGGTATTACATATCTCACCCATGACCAGAGTGAATATTAAGATTTCTGAAAAGCTTTTAAGTAAGCAATTCCCTCTGCTTTCACCACAAAGGAAAATCACCTACCAACTCAAAGACTATGGAATTACTCTTTTTAAAGGAAAGGTGTAGGCAGGAATGAAGGTGAATAAGCAGGCAAGCAGGAAGAAAGAGGAAGAAGAACCATTTATTTTTATTCAGATGATCATGTTGGTGTTCCACTGCAACCTGGAGCCATCACCCCTAGGGCCTTGGATTGTACATGGACTTCACTTGGCTATAATCAATAGAACTAAACCCTACAGAAGTAGGACGCATCTGACTATGAATTCTGAATATCCAAGTATGCTTTAAACTGTATTCCAGAGATAAGAACTTATCTCTGCAAATATACTGATCAATTAATGGGCTAACCTTAGTACTTATATTTGGACTCAAAATCTAACAGTGTGTGCAGAGAGTTAGTATATATTCAGCCTGTGCCATATTAAATTTTGTAGCATCCTTCCAAAATTTCATAATAGAACTTAAAAGCATATCTTCCCCCATCCAATCTTGAATTCCGCTGACAGACCTAGTAACAGATTTATGTCCTAGAAGAGAACCTGAATTTCTCTCTCTTATAAGTACTTGAAGAGCTCTATAATAGAGAGTTTTCTAAATTATTTTTGTGATTTTTTTCTTCTTGAGCAACATTAAAGAAGAGGTCAACTTTTGAAGATGAAATACATTGTCTGTTGCAAGCAGTTTATCCAGACTAAGACATGTGCTGTCCACAAAAATATTTTTTCTTTAGAATGCAATTATTTTTGATAGAGTAAGGAAGTATTTGGTCACAGAAGGAGTTTGTAACTACAGTCCTCAAATCTTGCTTCATGAAGTCAAGTAAAAAGAGTTAGACATTGAAATTTTGAATGACTAATCCAATGGACTTGAGGGAAATAGATGAGGGAAAATTAGTATTTGATGACAAGTTGAAGTTCTAACTGCTGGGGAATTTATTGTCAGGGACTTGGAATTCAAATCACTGCACTGATTACTTTTTTCAAAAGGGCCCTGTAAGTGTTACAACAGCGGACTAATTGTGGTAAAAAATAAATCAATGAATTATGAAAAATAGGATTCATTTTAGGAAGGAGTTTTACACAGCTTAGACATATTTTATATTGGCAAAGGTTAGAAGTTAGTGGTGGATATTATAGCCATTTATTACTCACACTTTACCTTTATCCATGCTCTATCCATGTCCTATTCTGTTTCTACTCTGTAGATTTGGTGGCTAATTGTGTAGAAATAAGAAAGCAGAGGATAATTAAATCAGTGTGTTTTTCATTTACTATGTAACTCGTGTATCATTTTAACAAAAGATTTTTTTGAGTAACCTATGTGTTTGCTGATGGGCTTACAATGACAAAGGTGGCATCTGTATACTCAGCAGTCCACCATGCAAAGAACCTCCTTTTGGTGTGGAGATCTGGAATTTGGCAGCAAACAGCTCAAGAAATAATCCTTGGCCACTAAAGTGCAATCTTATAGGTTTGTTAGAGAAAATGAGGAGAAAGAAAGCAAAAGAAGGAGACAGAGTCTCACCTGGGCAGAAAGGACTGTACTGCAGATGGGGACTGGTTAGATTTATACTACTGGGAGGAGTATTCTGAGTGGCACCCATTCCCATGTCTATAATTAGCAAGGAAGTAGAGTTCAGGAGGAAGTTTGAAAGGAAAAGTAGTGGTGGCATTTTTTAGGAAGTTCTCTGTGTCTTGAGCTAGTCTCTGGCATTCTGGTGGTCTTAGCAAACTGATGTTTTGGGGAAAACATTAGGTTGATGAAGAGATTGCATGAATCTTTCCATAAGTTTAAAAATATTAGCTTTTGCCTCTTGTGCTCTGGAAACTGCCTGGGGGGTGTGACTGAGGGCATTCTAAGGTCCACCAAAACCTTTATTCCTCTGGAAACTCTTGTTCTAAAAAGAAACTAAGAATGATATTTTGTGGGCCTACATTTCTCCCTACACTTTAATCTATAAAATTGTATTATTTGTTCAAAAATCCTCACCAAGTTTTTTGAGACAAATATGGGTTGGGGATTTTGAACCCCCTCAACAGACTGGGCCCAGGGCAACTCAATAGCTCTTTTTCACCCATGATACATACAGGCCTGATTTATTAAAAATGGACATTTGTGGTCAGGAAATATGAAAGCAAAGGTTACTATATTATTTAAAATTCTGCTTATGGTTATTCTAAGCTTAAAGGGATAACAGGAGATTTGTCTGCAATGTTTACATCCTTTTTTTTTGTTCTTCATATAAGTATTTGTTGCTATAAATTAGTGTCTTGAAATTCCCTTTGCATTCACCCAGGTTTTTTGACTTCTTGTGTTTTGAGATATATTTCAATTTACTTTCAATTTCTTCTGAGATGCTGTTTTATCTGGCATGAAGGTTTTCATCTGTAGTGGATCTTCACTCAAATTCACAAAATTATAGTTACATTCTTGCTTTTATTTTAAGTTTCCCGATATTGTGGTTTTGAAAGGTGAAATTTTAATATTTTTATTTGGGAAAACACTTGTTTTATGACTTATCCTATACCCTCTCTTAGAGAAGCTTCCATGTTGCTGGAGAAGATTATTTAGTCTTCTGATGCAGATGTATTGCTAGGACCATTCGACCTACATTTAGTGTTTCCTTGGTAATTACTGCCTGGAAGTTATGGTCATTGTTTAAAGTTTTTTTTATGTCCTTTACTCAGAGAGTCATGTTTTTGGATCTATTCATTCATCTGCATTTTTCAATTAGTGTATTCGGTGCATTCACTCTTAAGATAATACTTGATTGGTAGGTAGAGTTCTATTGCTGTCATTGAGCTGCTGTTTTCAGTCTCGGTTGCTCTTTCCCATTGATTTCATTTTGCTATTTCCTCTGGGGGATTTTAAGTGTTGATTCATTCAATTATTCTTCTTCACAGCTCTGAAATTTGTTAGAAGTGCTTTTTTACCATTCAATGATAGTATTTGATAAGTTAATACCATATCATGTTTATATATCCATACAAATTCCAGGTTTTCCCTCTCACTTTATTGGCTTTTTTTGTTAGCTTATGTTAATTCTGTGATTGTTTCTGTTTTTATTGTAAACCATTATTCTTGAGGATTGACGACTTTTTGCTTTTCCTCTTGTAGGATTCCTTGCAACATTTCTTGAAAGGCAGGCAGACTTGGTAATGGAAATGTTCATGAACTTTTCTTTATTATTAAAAATCTTTATTTCTCCCTCATATTTCAATGATAATTTTGTAGAGTAGAATATTCTTGGCTGTTTTTTTTCTCTTTGTATTTAAATATATTGTTCTACTGTCTCCTGCTCTATAAGGTGTCAGTTGAAAAGTTTGATGATAGCTTGAGGGGTGTGCCTTTGTATGTCATTTCTGTTTTCTCTGGCTGTCATGAGAATTTTTCAATCATTGAATTTTACTAGTTTTATTATAACGTATCTTAGATTAGGCCTTTTTACATTTAGAAATTTCAGTTTCTGTTCAGTTCTTGGACCTTCATGGTTACTTTTTGTGACTGATGTGGGAAGTTCTATGCTATTATTTTTATGGAAATTTTCTATTTCTTACTTTGTCCCCTCCTTCTGGCACAAATATTATTTTTATGTTTTTATTCCCCTATTGTCTGATATTTCAGGGTTTTTATTTTTCTTAAATCTATTTCCATCTCTCTGTGAGACTTGCTTCCGTGATCTTGTCTTCATTTATGAATTTTATTCCTTTGTCAAATTGAGTCTGTTTATGGAAATTTCCATGTTTATCTTTAACACCTTGGCTATATTTTCTAGCTCTCACATTTTTGCTAGGACTTTCTTCATGGCTTCAAAATCCTGCATATAGTATTCCTTTTGAGTAAATATTTATTTTCTGAAGACTTTCAGCTGCCTTTGGGTATTTTGCATGTTCATACTATATCAAATTCAGCTTTTATGTATCTATTATGATGTGTCCTTATCTGTTAGTATGTCCCAGTTGATATCAATATGTTTATTCTCTACGGAGCTAGTTGTATCTTTGTCTCTGTGACATTCATGCTATTTTGGGGTGACTTACATTGTTCTTGTATTTCTTCTCTGCTTTATATTTAACATTGTAGCTTATTTTTCTTCTGATTTATTTCATGAAGGTGGTTGTCATGGTGCCCTCAAATGTCCTTAGTAGAACTTTGAGCTAACAGAGTTTGCCAAGTTTAGTGGAAGGCTCTTACACACCCACCTAGTCCAGGTCCTGGGTCTCAGTGGCCTGTAACAGCCAAAGACTTCAATGGAGGTAGGTCCCTTGTAGCTGGTTCCCCTCTCTCCATAGCTCACTGGGTCCAAGTTAGTGTATTTTAACTTCTAAAAAATATTTAACTTCAAAAAATATTTAACAAAACTTGAATTCGTAGTAATGAAATTTGAGGGCCATGATTCTGTCTTCATTCTCCTCTTGTTGGAAGAAAATATAGCTTAAGAAATAAAGCTGTCCAGTGATGAACCATAGAGGTAATTTTTCCCCTTTCAGGAATGCTGCTGGACACTGCCATCACGAGTGCCTGGCCTTCTAGGTAGATGAATCCTGTGACTGATTAATTTCATTTTACCTTCAGAATTCAGAATTCCTATAATTTTGCTTTCCTCCAACACTATTTCTAGATCCAAGAGGGATTGTCCACAAGAGCAGGAAGTGGATCTCTCTAACTATTTTCCTAAACATTCAAAGTTTTTTATTAATGTAATGATTATAATTGGAATGTGATGAGGAGAGTAACAGCAATATTATAAAACTTAAGATTTCCCATTAAAGGCTCTGAGTGATGTTGTGTAGCTTTTAAATGTTCTTCTGCATAATAATCTCCAATATGTAGGTGAATGTATTATCATTATTTTACAGTTGAGAATAAGAGCACAGTATTTTAGGTCTACATGGAGTGGTACTTACTCATTAGAAGGAAGGAGGCATGGATACACCATAGCATGGAAGAGCCCAACAGGTTGACCCATGAGAGGGATCACATGTTTTGACTCTATTCATGTGAACATTCAGCATAGACAAATCCATGGAGATTGCAGGTCAGAGTGCATGGGGAGATTAGGGGTAACAGCTAAAATACATGAACTGTTCTGGGGTAAAAAGAGAGTTGACCTAACAGTAAATGAACACATGGAATAAAGCAGAAATTTGACTCTTACTATGGCTGTCTAAGATTTCAGTATTTTTATTATCTTCTAAAACATCCTGGGATTTAAAAATAAAAGATTTCTGAATAAATTTGGATTTGAACAGAGAGATGCTCTTCATAGGGAACCTGACACATCGAAGTGTATTCTCTGTTTTCAAATTACACCAGACATTGGAAAACATGGAAGTTTTTAAGACATATAGTATAATTACTAGCAATTCCATTCCTAGTCAGCTACTAAATCTCAAATTAGGAGACATATTTCTATCCCTTTGTTTATAGAGGCACAACTCACAATATTCAAGTCATGGAAACAACTTAAATGCCAGTCAACAGACGAATGGATAAAGAAGATGCTATATATACATATATATGCATATATATAAAATTTTTCAATGGAATTCTATGCAGCTACTAAAGAAGACAAAATATACCTCTTTGAAACCATCTAAATAAAAATGGAGGGGATCATGTTAAGTAAATTAGCCAATAAAAATGAAAAATACCGAATGATTTCACTTATTTCTGGAATATAATGAAACAAATTAAATAATTGAAAGGCCTCCAAAAACTTACAGGAGACCGGACTTGGGCTACCTGCGAGTAGGAAGGAAAGAGGTAACAGGAAGGTGGCAAAGGGCACTAGAACTCAGTGGGTGTGGTGTGAAATACATACAGAATGAGGTGCAATTGCAATATTGTAAAATGCATGTATCACTGTAAATGAAAAGCAACAATAAACTATTTTAAGGAAGTGGGATGTGTCAATTTTGCCTTTATCTTTTCATTGGAAGCAAGCCACTGGACCTAGGATCAAACTTCAGGGGCTCATTCTACATAAAATAAGCCAAAAAGATTATGAAAACGGTTTTACTCATATGTGTAGTATAAAGAAAAAAACAAACAAAAGGCAAATCTCAACAAAATTAGCAGGACCCAAAACTATCGGGGTGGTGAGTGGAGTTAGGAACATAAGGGTATGAATCAATTAACAAGACGGTGGTACAGACACTGGGACTCCATTCAGTGGTGGGTGTGGTGTGAAATACACAGATTGAGATGCAATTTCAATATCCTAAAACACAGAGCAATGTGAAATATGAAACAAATTAGAAAATATAGTATTAAGTCTTGTTAAGTGTAAATCCACGGAGAGTGCAGTTCAGGAGTTTTTATAGCAAGTTATAATAGTGGTAAGTTTGTGCCTTTATAATATCTTCAATCATTTTTAATTCTTTAACCATTTTGTTTTTATTTTAAAATTATTTTACTGAAGGAACATTGCATTATAATATTATATAGATCTGAAGTGCTCATCACTGTAATTCAACATCTGTATACAATGAATTAAGTTCACCACCACCATTTCCGTTCTTCACTATACAATGATTCTACTGTATTCAATTGTATTACAATGACTTCCGCCTCCTGTAATCTTGTCCTTGAGCAGATCCATTCTTTGACTCTGACCTTGATCTAGTGACTTGTTCCAAACAATAAAACACGGCAAAAATGAGATGTTACTTCTTAAAGTAGATGCCTTTTCTCCACTATCATCTTTCCGTGTATTGTTTCTCTGTTATCTATGCCTTAGGTGGAGGTGCTACCACATGTTATTTCACTGATCAGTGGGCCATGTGGCAATGAACTGACAAAAGTAAATGGACAATATTCCACAAGGAACTGTATCCTTTTGAGTGCTACATAAGGGGATTAAAAAACAGTTTTCCCAATTAACCCTTCGAAGCTCTGCAACCCTTTTGATGTCGTTATTGTGCTACAATGGTCTTCTGTCTTATGTGAGAAAAGTAGCGTGATTTGAGTAGTGTATAAGATCAAATATTTTTTTCTAGTTTGTCAACTACTTCAATAGAAACTATCATTGACGTAAACAAAAAAGTCCCCTAAAACATTAAACTTGAAAGTTTCTCTTAAGGACAATTTTTAAATGACAAACAAGAGATAGTCACAGATTCTTGCAGAAGATAAAAATTCTTCCAAATTTGTATAATTAACATTCTACTCTTGCAGATGTGAATGTCAAAAAGTCACATATCATATAGACATTGCATTTTATATTGCGATATTTGAAATTGTGCAATAGAAGCAAATTCCACAGATGACCTCCTGGGAAAATAAAGGTTTCACACCATTGGAAATGCATGCATTTTTCTCTCTTCCTCTGTTCGTATTAGGAAGTTCATAGAGATTCGAAAACATGGACCAATTGTGTTTATTATCACTTCAGTGTATTTATCCCTAAAGACCATACTAAATCAATAAATTAGTGATCCCAGCCCTTCAGGATTTTGATAAAGTTTGTCTTCATACCTGTGCTTCTCCTTCCATGGTCATCATCTGCATAAGGAGATTCATGCCTTAATTTAACTTCTTAAGGGTCTTGAGGCCAGAGATTCAGCTCTCATCACTCACCAAACAGGAGGCAGCAGTGGATCCAAACTCAAATTATGGCTCAACAGAGACCCAGCGCAGACAAGTGAGTTCCAGGGAGATGATAGATAGAAAAAAGAATTCAGTGAATATCATTATTAAGACAAGTATGATAACTGAGTGAGAGGGGTAGATGACATGTAGAGACGATCATCTCAGACAACTAAGAAGTTTATTATTTTTCTGTGGTGGATTTAAGATCTTTCATCAAGATCTGTTTTCCTCCACCGCCACTTCTAGTATCAATAGGCATTGTCCGCATCGGAAGGGTGTGAATCTCTATAAACTCCTCCCAAAATATTCCACAATGGTCACAATGTGATTGTTACAGTTATGGTGGTAACGAGGAGAAGAATAAGCTTAACATAACAAAACTTTATTGATGCATGTCTTGTGGCAGGGTTTGATGGATATGCCATGTTACTTTTATGTTATTTAAACCAATTTGATTGAAGGAATATTACATCATAAAATTATACGGGTTGAACATGCGCATCTCAAATATTAGGTCCTCATGTTACCCACGACTTCTGAAAAACGTTGCTACATATCAGAATTCCTCACAATTTCCTCCCCATGGTTAGATAAAATTATCACTCTGTGAAGGAGTATTAGGCGGAAATTACAACTTTTCATTCATTTTTTTGTCATAGACATCACCTCAAAAGAAAAAGAATTCACAGGAAAAAGAGCCCTCAGTGTGCTGAAGACAAGTAGATTATAGTATGTTCCTCTGAGCTAGTGAAAATTAATTAACGTTAAATACAAATCATAATATATAAATATTTGCTTTAGTTGCTGATTCCATAGAAACTACTGTGGCAGTACTGGGTAGTTCTTCCTATCATTTTCCAGTTATCTAATTCAATTTTAATTTATTACTCATTGGATCTGCGTGTCCAATGGTGTGCTTATTTTATTTTTTCACCTATTTCCAGTTTTTCTTCTTTATTTCCTTATTCAAGTATTTAGGTTTTATTCCCTTGCTTGATAATATTACAACTTACCTTTTGCAGAAATGTAGAAATTCCTACTTTCTTCTGTGACCTTCCTCAACTCCTTAAACTTGCCTGTGGAAATATTTCCACCCAAAATATGCTATTGCATTTTATTTCTGTTATTTATGGTGTTATTGAAATCTCTGGGATCCTTTCTCTTATACACAGATACTTTCCTCTATTTTGAGAATTCCATCTTCAGGTGGGATGCACAACGATTTCTCCACCTGTGGCTCTCACCGGTCAGTTGTTTGCTTATTTTATGGAACAGCCATGGGTGTGTATTTCAACTCAGCTGCCTCAGATTTTCCCAGGATAGATTCAGTGGCCGCAGTAATGCACACAATAGTTGTTCCCATGCTGAATCCTTTTATCTACAGTGTGAGGAACAGGTATAGCAAGAGAGCTCTGCAGAAACTCCTCAGAAGAACAGTATAATCTAAACTTTTCATAAAATTTTCTGTTCAAGGAATATAAATTATTGCATTTGGCACACCCTGGTGGAGTAGCAGTTATATCCACAGCTTCCCAATAAGCACCTTCCACATATATCCTAAGGATCTAGTCCCAGTTGTTTATTTTTCTTTTTGTTTCCATTGATGCTATATTTGAATCCACGAAGAACTCTATAATGTCTTGGAATATCTTTCCTGTGTTGTCTTCCAATAATTTGTTTCCCGTCTTATGTTCAAGTCTCTAGTCCATTTTGAGGAAATTTTTATGAATGATGTTAAAGTGATCTTGGTTCATTCTTTCATATGTGACTGTCCAGTTTTCCCAACACCATTTACTAAATGGACTACATATTTCTTTTAAAAATAAGTGAATATGTTTCTAGACAATTGGAATTGGTAAATATGACACTGAGCATACATAATTTTTGTTGGTTCTATACTGCTTGACTTTCATAATATAAATTGCTTATTATTTAACATCTTAAATGGGTTTTAGAGTTTCTTGGGTCCTACATGTGTATAAATCACTGCAAAATTGAAATCTCTCATATCTTAGATTTTCGTATATTTTATAAGATGCAGGTTTAGTAAGCAATGCACAATTCTACACTACTATATAATATATAATATACATAGATAGGTAATTAAACACAGTTTTATGAAATCCATGAAAATGAATGTGGACCATGCAAATGGTTAATATATATTCTCTATATTATATATATATATTTATACATACATTTTCATAAAACTGTCTTTAATTGCATATATTTGATGATGTTTGTGTATAAAAATTCACATCTCTGGTCCTCAGTCATGGAATATCCTTATGATGTATAAAAATTCTTATACCTCAGTTTTGCCATCAGTTATTGAGGTTTAATTTGACAAGGAGTAAAATGAGCCTGTAGAATTTTAAATGAATAACAGGTGTGTCTAATTTGCAACCAATTTGGAGACATGATTTTATCAGAACTTCATTTCAATGTGAAGCGTGACTGGTGTACTTTATTGTTGATCATCAGATCCTGGGAATCTTAACATGTTCAGAGTTTATAATTGAGCAGATATCAAGTAATTTGTTTTGAGACCAATGAGATTTGTGTCAAAAGTCTTCAGAATATATTTCAGAATGTCAGCTCCTTCCAGATTCTAATTGTGATATGTGTGCTATTATTGAACTTATTGAACTTGTACTATGCTCCAAATTTACCCATGCAAACATTAAGTTGTAACACTCTCTTGACAATATGGGGGTCTTGGAATCTTGAACTGCTGGTAACATACTCCATGTGAATTCATTTCAGGTTCTTCCAAATGATATCATTTTAAGTCACCTCTTCCCTAATGCCCAACATTTTCCCTTATACCTATTAGCCTCTGATGGGGTTTCTACTTCCTATAATGATCTCTATGGTAAATGTTTTATCTTTTTGTATAAATTTTCAATAAATATACAATATATTAAATTATACTCATTAAAATAAACTGTAGTTTCTCCTATCTTCATTGAATCCCATTTATTATGACTAATGTTATAAACATTAGTTTATACCTATTTTGTGAGAATCTTTGAGCCCAAATGTGACTGCAATTGTAGTTCTTGGTCTGGTTTCTTCTAATGTTGATTCTAGTGGTATCCTTATTTCAGTAATTGCATAGCTTTTGTTTGCCTGTGGATCTCTAATTCATCCAATTCATTATGAATAAATTCAATTCTTCAATTTCATTACTCTAGGATTGAAAATGGCTGTTCCCTAAGCAGATGGGGTTCTATTTCATTGATAAGTAATGACCCTGAACTAATTCTAATTAATTCAGTCACTAACACTATCCAAATAAATAACTAAATTTCTCATTTTAACCTTAAACATAATGAAAATAGCCAAATATTTTCAGTCTAAATCTGAAAAAAAATATTTTCCCTTGGTTTAGTATGATTTTGCATTTGTATATGCTCCTATTAAGGTAAAATGCTCACAGAAACCTCACGAATTAGAACATTTCAACTCAACATGCACTCCCCTAGTCACTTGATACAAATGCTATTTTAAGGATATGTGAAGTTTTCTTACAGTCAGCAATTATGGACATACTGACCTGGGTGGTATACATCATCACACACTCTTAGAAATAATCTTCAGATCCATGGAAATAAACCCACTGCCTAGGAACCAGAATTCTTAGTAGAAAATGACCCAGAACACATTCAGAGGTGAGGGGGTGCTCAACCGTGAACATGCAGTCCTGAGTCTCTTTCATTAGTCATGGACAGACCCATCAAACTTATCAAACAGGATGTTTCCTGCTCTTCTCTAATACTTGACCCTTCAAATCTCACCTTGACCACCATTCAGAGAAGTAGACATGATTCCAACTGCTCCTGTCTCCATACTGGCTGGTTTGCAATAAAACACTTTTCCTTTTGTGTAAGTATTGTCTATTGTTTGGACTAACAATGAGGGTTCAGCAAGACAACTGTTTTCATGATAGTAAAACTTCATTAGAAATTCACATCATAATGATGATTTCTTCTGTAATGTCTAGTGACATTATGATCTTCTTCATCTTCCACAACATACTTGGAAAAATATTAATCTTTCTTATAGAGATGCTGCACATAATTCATTTTTATATAAAATTGATTTTATCGAAGCAACACTGCATCATAGCATCATATACGCTAAATTGTGCCTCAGAGTGAATCTACATATTTATATGCAAAATTAATTTCACTTTCATTTCCACTCTTAATACAACTAATACCAGCTACCCAACATACCCTCCCTTCCTTCCCTACCTGGTTGGGTTTCATTTATTTTACTGAGTGTTGTTCCATTGTGTATATGTACCACAATCTTTTTGACCATTTTCTGTTGATGGGCATTTATGGTGTTTTCAGAGAGTTGCTCAAAATATTTTCTGAGCTAGAAAACTGGAATTTTTAGGAAACTGTGACGTCTATTTTAATTACTTTTTCTCCTAAGTTAAATCACAAAACAACAACAAAACATCAAGTCCCCAAGCATGCTTCCACCTGGATATAGAGAGAACAATCTCTGCAAATGATACTCTGATCAGATTGTGTGGAATTAATATAATTTATATCTACACTCAGAATCTAGTGTATTGGTTGTACAGAGTAGATATATCCTCAAATTTTATAATGTGAAATAAAATGGAAACATTCTTCCCCAAACTGCATTTCTTTGTAGCAAATCTCCTGGTCTCTATTGAAGTGTGTATGCAAGTCTAGCTAACACTGAGATTGGTGTCCTGGCAGATACTTTTGCTCAATGAATATCATTGATGACAGACAGCACTGTCATTTATTTTTTGGATATTTTATTACTTGGGTGGTCATTGTAGAAGAGTTCAACCTGTGGAGCTAGAATGTATTCTCTTCTGCATGCTGTTGATCTTGAATTAGATACATAAGTCACACGCTTTAATATTAGAAAGCAAATATGCTTGATAAAGTCTGTAATTACTAGCCAGAGAGATGGCTTTATTCCTATGAGAGTTAAAACTTGCTTCATTAAATCAAATTCAAAGATGGAAACAAAATGTCTGATAAAAATTATAATAGACATAAGTTAAAAAATCTTGTGAGATTCTTTTTTTCTGATTGACGAATCAGGGTGTATGACTGCTGTAGGTTTTACGGTGAGATCCTAGAATTACTATCCTCTACAGCTTTCAGATTTTCCCATGAGGTTTGATCTACTGGTGAAGCTTCATCTTCATAGGTCAAGCAATCATGAAAAATAGGCTTCATTTGACAAAGAAAGTTCCCACCTGTGAGACCCCCTTTACATGAGGACTGTGATTAGAAATCTAAGGTTGAGGTTGCAGTCATTTGTCACTGACCCTTTCCCTATAGCCATGACAAATAAATTTGTCTTACTCTTTTTCTGCTGTTAATTCTGAGGAGTTATTACCTGAAGTTGAGAAAAATTTCACTAACTTGACTGTTGCTGAAATATTAGTTTTAGCCATTGCAAGAAGGAAAGAGACAGCCTCAGTATTATGAGTGGAGGATATACTGCTTGATGTCAGGTGTCTGTCCTCAGGGAGGTCACCTTTTAGAGGATCCCCATTTGTGTTAGAATGTTTTATTAATCTAGTTCAAAGAGTAAAAATGATGCTATAATCTTACCTCTCCTGATACAAAGATATTTAATTTTTCTTAATATTCTTATGGTTTGTTATATGGTGTTCTCTGAGAGCTAACTTTTCATAATATTCTATATTTTGTTTTTTTCTGTATTTCAATTAGTTGATTTTGAGACATAGTTTTTCCTATGTTGGGTTCTACTTTTTTCTATGGCTATTCTGAAGTGGATTTTTGTTCACAATGTAATTTCATTCAAATTCACAGTGTAGATTCAGATTGTTGGGTTTTTTTGAAGCTTGATTTAACTTTATTTCTCATTTTGAACTGTTTTTCTCTAGCTACTGAGCTACTGAGGGGAGAGATATACACAATCATTTGCAAAGCAAGATCATCGGTTGAAAGGACAGATTGACCCTAAGTGAAGAGAAACTTCACATTAGTCTTATGTCACTAAATTACTAGCGCTGTTAGGTGGTCAGATTGTTTTTTAATTAAAATTTATTGAAGGAATATTGTCTTTTGACATATAGGTTTAAGTCATACACCAACACAAATCAACCAAAAACATCTGTATATGGCACATTAATTTCACCACCAACAGTTCAATTCTTTCACTATATGATTGACGGCATTTTATCCACTAGTTCTCCTCCCTCTTCTCTCTGGTAAATGCATATTTGGTCTATAGGATAGAAGTTTATTTTTCTGTGATTTTGTTCATTTCTTTGGTTTCCCACACATGAATGAAATCATACAATGTCTTTCTGCTGAATGATAACTCCCTCTAGGTCTGCACATCTTGCTTCAAGTGGCAGGTTTGCATCTCTTTTTTTTGAAGGGATATTGCATTTTGATATTAACTTGTTTTGAGGTATGAATAATAGTATCTTTACATTTGCATATAACACAGTAGCTTTACTAATGTCACTCCTTATCTCTCTCCCTTCATTTACAGTTAATTCCCTTTATCTCATTCCACTCACACAGCTGCCATTAGTACACTTCGATTTGCTTTTTTGTCTCTCACCACTGAATTCATAATTATTTGGAGAAATTATCTCTCTCCTCATATTTAGTGTTGTTTATGACATTCATTTGTTTTCTCTCTATATATATACATTCTGCAAACAGGATGTCTGTTTTATCCTTCTGACTTATCTCAAT
This sequence comes from Solenodon paradoxus, assembly GCA_004363575.1. Lineage (NCBI taxonomy): Eukaryota > Metazoa > Chordata > Mammalia > Eulipotyphla > Solenodontidae > Solenodon > Solenodon paradoxus. The sequence goes on along the minus strand of RJWH01009202.1, from coordinate 4,266 downwards.
AAGCATAATTCTCTCCAAGCTCATCCATGTTGTTGCAAATGGCAGAATTTCTCCATTTTTGATGGCCACATGGTATTCCGTTGTGTATATACACCACTTCTTACTTATCCTCTCATCTGCTGATGGACATTTAGGTAGTTCCCCTCTCTTAATTATTATAAATAGTGCAGCAATGAATATGTGGTTCATACATCTCTTTTCATAAGTTTTGTGTATTTAGGGCAATTGGACATTAGGGGAATAAGTGGATCATATTGAATTTCCATTCTCAATTTTCTGAGGACACTCCATGCTGATTTCCAGAATGGATGCACTATTTTGCATTCCCACCAACAAGGAATTAATAGTTCCCTTTTCTTTATATCATTTCCAGCACTTGTTTCCTTTTTGGATAATAGCCATTCTTACCAGCAAGAGGTAATGTCTCATCGTTTTGATTTGCATTTCCCTGATGACTAGAAATATAGAGCATCTTTTCATGAACATGTTGTCCATTTGTAGGTCTTCCCTCAAGAGTTGTCTGTTAAGTTAATCAGCCCTTTTTTATTGGATTGCTTGTATTTTTGTTGTCCAGTTTTTTTAATTCTTTGTGTATCTTAGCTATAAATCTCTTATCTGGGATGTGAGAGGCAAATATATATTCCCATTCAATAGGATACCTTATTCTTTTCATGAGAGTTTCTTTTGCTGAGTAGAAACCTTCCAGTTTTATGTAAATTACTTGTTTATTTTGGATTTGATTTGCCTTGATATGGAAATTGAGTAGTCAAAGATATCTCTCAGGTCTATGTCTAATAACGTTTTGCCTCCATTCTCTTCCATGTGTTTGATGGTTTCTGGTCTTATGTCTAGGTCTTTAATCCATTTTGAGTTAATTTTTGTGTATTGTGTTAGGTAATGGTCTAGTTTCAACCTTTTGCATGTACTGTCCAGTTCTCTCAACACAATTTATTAAAGAGGCTGTCCTTGCCCCATTTAAAATTTTTGACTCCTTTTTCAAAGATTATGTGTCCATAAATTTGTGGATTTATATCTGGACTTTCAATGCTGTTCCATTGATCTGAATTCTGCTTTTTATAAAAGTACCATGCCTTTTTAATTATTATTGCTATGTAGTAGAGTTTGAAGCCAGTGAGCATGACTGTTCTGTGGAGTGATTTTTTTCTTAAAGATTGTTTTTGCTATCCTGAATTGTTTGTTTTTCCAGATAAATTTCATGATTTTGTGTTCTATGTCTTTGAAGAATGTCTTTGGAATTTTGATGGAGATATCACTGAATCTATATATTGCCTTGCACAGTATGGCCATTTTGATTATGTTGATTCTTCCAATCCATAAGCATAGAATATCTTTCCATTTCTTTATGTCATCTTCTATTTCTTCGATCAATATCCTATAGTTCTCAATGTATAGGCCCTTCACCTCTTTTGTTAGGTTTACTCCAAGGTATTCATTGGGGGGGTGGTAATTGTAAATGGTATTGTTTTCTTGAGTTTCCTTTCTCTATTTTCATTGTTGGCATACAGAAATACAACATATTTTTAATTTTGATTTTGTACCCTACCACTTTACTATATTTATTTATTATTTATAGTATCTTTTAACTTGATTCTTTGGGATTCTTTATGTATATTATCATGTCATCTGTGAAAAGTGATAGTTTCACATTTTCCCATTTGGATATCTGTTATACCTTTTTCTTGTCTAATTACATTGGTCAGGATCTTTATATTGAACAGTAATGGTGAAAATCAAAAACCTCATCTTGTCCCTTACTTTAGGGGAAATGTTTTCAGTTTTTCTCTGAGTACAATGTTGGCTGTGGGCTTGTCATATATAGGATTAATTATGTTGAAGTATGTTCCTTCTATATCTGTTTTGGAGGGTTTTTAACATTAAAGGATGTTGAATCTTGTCAAATGGTTTTTCTGCATCTATTATCACGTGTTTTTTTCTTTTTTATTGATATAGCGTATCACATTTATTGATTTGCATATGTTGAAACAATCCTGTATGTCTGGAATAAATCCCACTTGATCATAGTGTATGATTGTTTTTATATGTTATTGAATTTGAGTTACTAGTATTTTGTTGAGAATTTTTGCATCAGTATTCATTAAGGATATCGGTCTATAGTTTTCTTTTTTAGCACTGTCTTTAATGATTATGGAATCAGCATAATATTGGTGTCATAAAAAAGTTTGGAAGTTTTCCATCTTCTGTTTTTGGAACAGTTTAAGAAGGATTGGAATTAATTATTCTTCAAATGTTTTGTAGAATTCGCTAGTGAAACTATAGGTTCCAGGGGTTTTGTCTTTGGGAAGGTTTTTGACCACTGTTTCAATTTCCCTGTTTGTGATTGAGCTGTTCATGGTTTCTAGTTCTCTGTTTAGTTTTGGGATACTGTACTTTTCCAGAAATGTGTCTACTTCTTCCAGGTTTCTGTTTGTTGCCACACAGTTGTTCATAGTATTCTTTTATAGCCCTCTGTATTTCTGTTGTATCTGTTGTGATTATTCCTCTTTCATTTCTGATTCTATTTGCGTTTTCTCTCTCCTCTTTTTTGTGAGATTGGTTATTGGTCTATTTTGCTTATTCTTTCTAAAAACCAAATTTTGGATTCATTGAATTTTTGAATAGCCTTTCTGATTTTTATTTCATTGATTTCTGCTCTAATCTTTATTATTTCCTTCCTTCTGTTGGATTAAGGCTTCTGTTTTTCTGCTTTTTCTAGTTCCCTTACTTGATTGCTTAGGTTTTTTATCTGTGATTCTTCTGAGGTTTGTATAAAATTCCCTCTTATTACTGCTTTTGCTGAATCCCATAGAAATTGATATGTTGTTTCTTCATTTTCACTTGATTCCAGATATTTTTAAATTTCTTCTTTAATTTCCTCTTTTACTTATTTTCATTCAACAATCTTCTTTAATTTCCACTTGTATGTGGTTTTCCTCCCTCCTATTGGTTGATCTCTAGTTTGAAGTCATTGTGATCTGAAAAATTCCTAGATATAAAATTAAATCTTGGAAAATTTACTGAGACTTGTGTCCCAACATATGGTCTGTCCTTGGCAATGTTCCATGTGCACTTGAGAAGAATGTGCAGACTATAGTTTGGAGGTGAATTACTCTATATATGTTTTTTAGGTCCAGCTCTTCTATTTTGTCATTTAAAGATGTTTCTTTGTTGATTTTCTGTCTGAATGAACTTTTTCTGAAAAAAGGATTGAAATCCCCTACAAATATTGAGTTGCTGTCAATATATTATTTAGATCTGTTAATATTTGCTTGATGTGTTTGGGTTTATTGGGTTGATAAATGTTACTAAATTTTAAGTCTTTTTATTGTATTGATCACTTTATCATTCTATAATATCCATATTTATCTTTTAAAATTATCCTTGGCTGAAAAACTACTTTATCTGATATGAGTATAGGCATTCCTGCTCTTTTAGAGTCAGCATTAGCATGGAGTGCTGTTGTACATCCACCCACTATAAACCTTTGCTTGTATCTCAACTTATTATGAGTTTCTTAGAGACACCATAGTTGGGTTATGCTTCTTAATCCATTTAGAAACTGTGCATTTTGTTTGGCAACTCAATCCATTTATATTTACAGTAATTACTGACATTTGAGAACTTGCTACTGCCATTTTGATTTTTGTTTTCTGGTTATGTTGAGCTACTTGTTGCTTTGTTATATTTTTATAAAGGTTTTCCTCTTTGGTTTAATTATAGGATCTCTTTTAGCATTTATTGTAGAGGAGGTCTAATGGTTGCAAACTCTCTTAGTTTTTGTTTGTTGGGGAAAACCTTATTTTTTCCCTCAAATTTGAAAGGGAGCTTCTCATGTTCTCGGCTGGCATGTTTGACCTGAAGCATTTTGGAGACATCATTCTATTGTTTTCTAGCCTGTAGATTTTCTGCTGAGAAGCTTGAGATTAGTCTGATTGGAGTGACTTTATATGTTATATGCCTTTTTCCCTATCTACCCTTAGAATCTTTCTTTGTCTTGGATATTTTAATGTTTCTCAATTATATGTCTTGACTTAGTTTATTTAGAATTTATATAATTGGTAGTTCTGTTTGCTTCATTGGTCTACATTTTCATTACTTGTTCTAGATTTGGGAAGTTTTCAGACTTTATTGTCTTGAATATGCTCTCTGTTCCTGTGTTTTTCTCTTCGCCTTCCGGGACAACCAATATTCTATTGTTGCGTTTTCTGACGGTGTCAGATAGTTCTCTGAATATTTCTTCATTTTTTT
>RJWH01009201.1:0-24480 GCA_004363575.1 Solenodon paradoxus | reverse complement strand
GGCCAGGAATGTGAACCTGGGTCCTTGGGATGTATGAGACTGCACCAGACCAGAGGTAGCAGACCTAACCACTTCTCCACTAGGGCACACCCACTATGTCCCTCTTCTACCAAATACCAGGGAGGATCACTCCAACTGAACCCGATCCTTACCCTCAGTGAGTCTGCTCCTCCTCCCTGTGTTCTAGTGCTCACTCGGCGGGAGTAGCTCAAGAAAAAAGGAAAACCCAAGCATGCACAGGGAGTATGGATGCCAGCCAAGGCTGACGGAGTTTCAAGAACCTGGGATCGGAAAAGCTGTACAAATACATTTATTAACAAGATGTTTCAACTTGTTATCGTTATCAGCTTATTTTTATTGAGTAAAAAGGTTTTCTGTGTTCATTGTAGAGGGCCAGGAGAGCCTTAGGAAATCGAATCCCAAACAAGCCAAAAATGTAACCGCCTGCTATTTGGACAACCGTCATCCAAACAAAGAGCAGAGATAATGACGTGTTCTGTCTTTCCTTCCGGTTTCTAGCCTAAATACCACAAAATGATAAATAACATAACCCCAATACCAAATATGTTTGCCAATATTTCACTGAATTTCAAATAGCCTCATATTCCATCACTGCCCTGTAGAAGCACAACTACCAGGGGACCCGCAGGATGTGAGCAGCCTAAGCGCTGTGGAGAGGTTCTAGAGGACAAGACACCACATGGAGAGAGACTGGAAAAAGATCAGACACTGAGGAGCCAATCCTGAGAGTGAGGAGCCCATCTCGGCAGTGGAACCTCAGTCCCAAGCAACACCACCTAGAAGAGAGAAGAGATGTCCAGCTGCAACCTTCTGAAATCCTCAAGTGACAAAGTCGACAAGGGTTATCAGGCCACTGAGTTCTAGGGTGGGCTTCCAGGCAGCGCCACAGAACCAAAACACTCATCACCTCTTGCCTGAGCTCTGGCACCACTAGAGAAGAACAGGGAAGCGGCCTGACCTTCTTCAGACAAAAGTAGCAACTGAACAGAGGTCCTTAGTCATCCTTAATCCTTCCAGAGATGTTAGTAATAGCAAGAAGTGGATCACCTGACTTCTGGTCAGTTAGGTCTTCGCAGCATTAATGCTGGGGGGCCATCTCATTCAAGTGAAGGTCCCCCAAGAGCAGGAAGCCTGGAGTAGGACCCTACCGTAACTGCTGACTCTTCAGATCAGTGATCACTTGCCTCGAGGAATCCTTCCTAACTGTGTGACTCCCAGAGAACTCATACACCATCTGGCAGGTACCTGACAACAATGGCTTAAGAAATCTGTCAACATGCTAAAGGCCCAAGCGCAGGTCACTCGCAAGATAGTCCTGGAGTCTCTCTCTTCTACAGTTTCAAAGCCTTGTCAAGTTTGTCAAGGAAATGGAGAACCCAACATCATACAACAAAGGACTGGGAGCATCTGGGCAGTTTTATTCTTTGAGTTATTCGTAAATCTGTAGTTGTTTCTTCAACTCTAGCAAACTGGCACAGGGCGGCATGTATCTATCTTCCATGGTGATATTAAAATTAGTTCTAATAAAGATTCCTAACACAGCAGAATAATTGAGACGGGATGAGCCCTCAAAGAACACTAGAAAACATTACTAAGAATAAGGAGGTACTGTGCTTCCTGGTGGAGCAGTCATTTGGTCAACTGCCTCCAGCCAAGAGTGCAGTCCACATATACCCCAAGGATCTGGGTTCACATCCTAGGGTTAGGGGAACAACCAAGATATACAACTAAAATAAAAATAAATAAATGCTTCTTCCTCCTGTCTCTCCCTGTCTGTACCTTTCCTTTAAAAAAAAAAATAAGGAGGTGTGGCCTAGTGAAGTAGTAGTTGTGTTTGCTGCCTCCAGCCAGGCACAGTCCACATGCATCCCAAGGAGCCAGGTTCACTTCCCAGGGTTAGGGGAAACAATCAAGACGAACAACTAAATAAAATAAATAAAATGCTTCTTCCTCCTGTCTTCCTGCCTGCCTGCCACTCTGCTTGCATTCCTGCCTGCACCTTTCCTGTAAAAAAAAAAAAAACCAACTAAGAATAAAAAGCCCTTTCTACCCTGCGATCTTTTATAGCTTTGGCCCAAAGCACCCTTTGAAGAAAAGTTAGTTTTATTATATTCACTTTCCAGACCAGGAATAGGAGCACACAAAGACTGCGATGGACAAGTGCCTTTATGAACTCTGGGCTTCTAAAACTACTAGAATTTACTGTATTGTATTGTAATTTGATATGTATCTGTATTATATGTAATTATACACATCTATACCTACATCAGGCCATGTACAAAAGTATGGATGATCTGAATAACTATCCCATTCCAAATGGAAACTATATATAAGAAGCAGGTTAAACTCTGGTCTATCACCCTCAAGGAGTAATTTCATCATCTTTCCTTCTTATCATCCAAAATAGCCTACTTCCCATAGGTAAAAATGACCAAACTAAGGAGTATCTGTTAACTTTCAGAATAAAGCTGCTGTCCTTACTGGAGTTACTACATATTAACTTATGCAAAAATTCAGCAATTGTTCTACAGTATATGATAAATAATATTTTGATCATGATCCTGATAGAGGAGTACAAGGCAAGTGATCCTATTCCAGATAACACAGGAAGCTGGCATTTATCTAAAACACTGTGTGGTATATAGAATGAGGTTACCAGGTGCTGGGGGAGGGAGGGAAGGAGGGAAAGTGGAATTATTGTTTAGTGGATACAGAGCTTCTGTTTGGGACCATGGAAAAGTTCTGGAAACAGATACTGGTGATGGCTGCACCACATTGCAAATGTACTTAATTCCACTGAATTGTACACTTCAAAATGGTTAAAATAGTCAATTCTATGTATATTTTACCACAATAAAAAGTTTTAAGGAAAATAATGCCTGCCACAGGGAAATAAAATAGACATGAATAGCTAAACCATGCATTAACATTTCAAAGGTAGAAAATGACTCAAAAAAGAAAAGCTCAAACAGTTTGGATTCCATATTAGACATACGTCAGTCTGAAGTGGTTTGGAAAGCCTTTTCAATCATAATGTTTCAAACTAAACACTATTATTAGAGGCTTCATGGTATTAATCACTCTACTTCACATCTTAAAGCACTTCGGATGTAGTTAATACTTTAACCAAATGAGCAAAATTAAAATCACTAAAAAGGGACAAAAAGACATCATGTGCCTCCTAGCACATTCGCTGCCCAAGGACACATCACTTTGGCATAATTTTAGCCTAAACCTAAGAAGCCACCAACCAAGCCAAAATGTGCTCCATTCTACACAATCATGTTATGAAATGGCATTGTTCAAAATGTCAATGTCACGAAAGACAAAGGCTGACGGGAACTAGTCCACATCAAAGCAGGCTGCAGAGCCATGACAAATTCACTCTGTGATCCTGGGCTAGATCCTGGATGAGGAAAAACCAAAAAGATTCCTACGAAGAACATTTTGGGGACAACTGATGAAAAATGGAATATAGACTGCAGGCTCAAGTTTCTACTGATAATCAATGTCCTGAATTTCAGTAACCGTGTGTGCCTTGGTACAGTTTTCAAATTCAATACTTGTGGGAAAGAGCCTTGACCGAATACTGCAAGGCTACAGAAAAACAACTGTCCTAAATGCTGCAGTCAGTTAGTGGAAGTTTCTCACAAGGGTGTGGCTGAGCAATTCAAAAAGTACTTTATGGGCATACTAGAGCTAAGCAAACGGATACATTTTTGTTTAAACTATTAAGGCATAAAAGAGATGGATAAATGGATGATAGATAATAGCTGATAGATATAAAATATATACACATATATGGAAAGAAAGAAAACAAGGCAAATGCGGAAAATGTTAAGTAAATCTAGGTAAAGGATATACAGAATTTCTTAGTACCATTCTTCCGAGTTTTCTCTGTTTGCAATTACTTCAAAATAAAAAGTCTCACCTGGGTCCCTGAACATCCCTACGCCATAGCAGTAGGGTGCCACTCAACCAGAAACACTCACACTGGGAAAGAGAGCTTCTGTTGTTAAGCCTGTGCACATGGGGGGGGACAAGCGCCAGTGTTACCCTAACCTACACAATAGGTCTTTAAGGCAGTTGATTTTTGCCTCTTGAAGGGCATATCTCTATTTGACTTAATCAAATATTTATCACAAATACTGCTGGAGATGATACGAAGTGATCCATCAGAATGCTACAAATTAATGGACAAAAGTTTGAGGGGAAATATGATACGTACATAGGTTCAAAGCATCTGCCACAAGATACTTTAACTACAGGGGAAAGGTAGTAATTTTATAGTGAAGAAGCCCTACAGACACCAACTTAAACATGGGATCAAGGTAAATGTTGCCAGCAATGACATATTAACATTATGAACTCCATGATGCATCATTTTTCTAGTCATCTTACCCAAAATGCACAACCTTATTCAAATCCTAAAAAAATGTCAAACAAACTGAAATCGAGGGACATTCCAAAAAAAAAAAAAAACTGATAATACTCCTCAAAAGTGTCACAAAAGACAAGACTCAGGAACTTACAGACAAGGCAAGACTAAGAGAAACAACAACTAGTGATATGGGATACTGGCTAGTCTCCTGGGACAGAAATAGACCACCAGGAGAAAACCTGATAAAAATTCAATAAGGTCTGTGGCTCAGTTCATAATATTGTACCAATGTTAATTTCATATTCTAGATAACCGTGACATGATGGTGTAAGATGTTAACATCAAGGAAACAGGGTGAGGAATTTAGTGGAACTCTAAACTGTTTTTGCAACTTTTCTACAAGTAACTTTCTACAAATTCATCTCTTGAGTGATAAAATAAATATTCCTACTGGACTAAACATACATGTTAACTTCTACTCCCACTTAAAACTCCATTAGAACAATAATGCAGGACTTTTTTTAAACCCACAGAAATAAGAGAAAGGAAACAAACAAAGCTATGGTGACTAGAAAACAGATGGCCATAAAGTGACTGCAGGAAGTAGAAACCAAGAAGGTAAATTCATACAAGAGGCTGGGAAAGGGTCCAGCTCCCTCTGAGGTGTAAATGGAGCCAGAAGGAGGACAGCAGTCCTTCAAACCACCGACACCATTGTTTCAGACACACTGAGAAAGCACTGCCAAGTAAGATGACACAATTCTGTGCCACTGAGCATTTATCCTAGACCTTTAAAGGAGTTCTTTTAAGCATATATTTGCTTATTACTCATACACACATAAAAAAGGAATATACGAAAAATTAATTATTCAACGTTTTCCTAAAACTCCTTCAATGTTCAGAATTGGATTTTTGTCAATCTTTTGAACTAAGAATGGTCAATTCCACATTGTTCCATGATGCTATCCTCCGTGCCACCCACAGTATTCAATGATGTAGCATTTTTCAAAAGAATCCATAAAAAGGAACTGGAGACATTAGCACTCAGCTTTGAAATTATGTAAAGCAAGACTATTTTTAACTCCTGCTTTTGAGTTTGCTCCTAAACACTGGGGGGAGCATCCAATTTCCCACCTCTCTCACTACCCCCACTCATTTGGTTCCTGTGATCTAATAAAGCTCTTCTCTAGATTCCCGTATCCTTTCCCAAGCCACTAACACCCGGTCAACAAGCTTTGATACAATGTAAGACACCACCAACTGTGGCTCTCCTGTGGGGAGTCCAGGGTGTGATGACAGGGGACCGGACAGACAACACACAACAACGACTGATGGACTACTTCAACAGTAAAACAAATTGACAGTGTGGTACTGGCATAATACTGAAATACAGATAAATGAACAGAAAGGCCCATTCAAACATAAACCTTTATTTACATGTATGGTCAAGTGATTGGGGGAAGGGTTCCAAAACCACTCAATGGGAAAAGATGCCAGGACAGCTTTGCAACAAATGATACTAGGGCAACTAAATAGCCATATACAAAAAATGGAGTTGAACCCTCGATACACAAAAATTTGGTCAATAATGAATCAGTTCATTAACTCAAAATGACTCAAAGACCTAAATATAAGAGCTAAAACTCTAAGCAGAAAACACAGGAGTAAATCTTCATGATCTTCAATTAGACAATGTTTTGTTATATATAACACAAATCCATAAGTAACAAAAGCAAAAAACAAATTACTTCCTCAAAATCAAAAACTTTTAAGCTTCAAAGGATACCATCAAGAAAGAGAAAAGAAAATCCCACAGAATGGGAGAAAACTTTTGCAAGTACCTTACCTGGTAGGGGACTTGTATCTAGAATATATTTAAAAAAAAAAAGTCTTACAGCTCAATATTTGCAAAGACAAATAGTTCAATTCAAAAATGAGCAAAGAGGTGTACCCTGGTGGCTCAGGTGTTAAGCCCATGCCTGGGGAGTAGTCCACTTACAACCCAAGGACCCAGTTTTGCAGTCTAGAACTGGGGAAACAACTAAAATGAACAATTAAATAAATGTTTCCTCCTCCTCTTTCTTCTTTCCTGCCTGCTTGCCTTCCTCTTTAAAATTAAAAAAACCACGGGCAAAGAATGAGAATAAACATTTCTCTAAAGAAAATATACAAATAGCCAATAAACACATATCATTAACATCACTAGTCATCAGGGAAATGCAAATTAAAACCATAATGAGATTCCATTTCTCACCCAATTATAGGCTGGCTATAACTGAAAAGACAATGACAAGCGTTGGTGAGGATGTGGAGAAACTGGAATCTTCATCTACTGCAGGCAGGGATGTAAAGTGCTGCAGCAGATTTACCAAAGTCTGTCAGTTTCACAAAAGGCTGAACACAGAGTTTCCATGTGACCTAGCAATTCCACTCCTAGGCAATTAACCAAGAGAAACTAAAAAACACACATACACAAAAATGTGTACACAAATGTTCATAGCAGCATTATTCATAATAGTCAAAGAGTTGAAACCACCCAAATGTCAATCACCTGATGACAGAAAAATAAAATGTAGTGTACCCATACAACCAAAAATTATTAGGCCATAAAAAGTACTGATACATGCTACAATGTGGATGAAAGTTGAAGACATTATTCCAAGTGAAAAAAGCTGTCAGTCACAAATGACCACATATCGTACAATTCCATATATATGAAAAGGTCCCAAAGAGGCAATTTCATACAAAGCAGAGTTGTGGTTACATAGGTTTAGTGGATTAGGGGTGACTGCTAGTGGTTATAGTGTTTCCTTTTAGGGTGATGAAAACAATCAGGAAATGGTGAATAGACTAAAAAGTGAAGTGCACATTTTAAACCAGTGAGTTGTATGGTAAAATTGTTATTTAAAAAGTGGAGAAATGAGACAAAGGAGAAAACATACTTCTTTAAAATAATTGCACAGATTTCCAAAGCTGATTATGTTGAGTATAGTAAACTCAACTAGATGAATGTAGAATCATTATCATTTACAGGATTTATTAAATTAAAATACCACAATCAGTCCAGGTGGCTTAGTTAGGATTATTAAGGTATCAATGTTTATATGTTGGCTAAAAGCCCAAAAGTAGAAAGCAATATAGTTAAAAATAAAGAGAGCTGGGGGGCTATAACTACTGACCTAGCAAAGGAAACACATTAACTAGTAAAACGATAAAATTCATTACTCTCCCTCATTTGAGAAGGGTTATGAATGTTATGATAAAAAAAATGGGTATAGAAAGAGAGCTGAAATCAAGTATATTTGATTTTTGCCATTGTAGATGAAAGTAAGCTTGGGAAAAAGACTAACATTTAGTAAAGAACAGGAAAAAGTATGATATACACCGAGAGAGAATTTAAATAAATATGAAGCTGTACACAAATTCAATCTGCTTTTATTATTCAGTACAGTCTCCCATTCTAGAGGTAGAAGAGTAGAGAAGTTGGCTAAGGTTTCTGTCAACACTTTACCTTCTGTAGGCTATATAGCCTCTGTTACACCTGCGAAACTCTGTTTCTGTAGTGAAAGCAGTCACAAACAGTACATACACATAGCAGTGTGGTTGCGTGCCTGTAAAAGTTTGTTTATGGGAAATGAAATGCAGATTTCATATAATTCTCGCAAACCACAGAATATTTTTATTTTTTCCCAACCCTATAAAAATGCAAAGTCCATTCTTAGCTCATAGATGCACCAAAGGGAAAAATAGGATGGATTTGGCCCACTAACTATATTTTGCTATCCCTTGTAGAACACTCTCAGTATCAGAAACACTACGACATACTCTTAAACAAGTTAACATGCCATTAGGAAACCAAGTCTTACAATGTATAACACTACTTACTCACCAGAAACAGAAAGGCATACTAGCAAATATGTCTCATCTGGAAAAATAATTTCAAAACATAAAAATGTTTATGGGAATTAAATGCATTAATACACAAACAGTTCTAAGAGCAGTATTGCATGTCAGCGTCACTTGACAGCTATTCCCACTATTATTAGAACAAAAATGTATTCATACTGACTCCAAAAGAAAAGACAAAGACAATTATTCCACTTCTGGAGTGGTACAATGCCTATCAGAACAGGAGTGACTTCTTTTAGGTCTAAAATTCCCAGCCATGGTCTTTTCTCTAGAGTCTTGAAATTCTCCCAACTAAAAAGTAAGTTTTGTTTCAGCATCAGGAAGCTGTTATTTACATGTAAGACAGACTTCTGGAAGAAATGTTAAGAGGATGATGGCAAGATGTTTGAGACTTACTATTCTAAGGAATTGCCCAAAGGAAAAATTAAGATTAGGGTCAGATACCATCCTTAGCTACACTTGTGGGGCCAATACTAAAAGTAGCAGGGAGAACTGACCTTTACCAAGGATCTGGTCCATTTAAGAACTTACTAGAAGCCAGTACTTGACAAACAGCTCAGAGCTCATCTAGTCTACAGGCTACTTGGTTTATAAAGCACAAGGCACTTAGGCAGAAGCCATCTGTTCAAGAAGGAGAGAATTCTCGCTGCTTGCCCCGCTACCCACTCCTGTGTTCTAGACCCTGTTGTGCCAGGCACAGTAGAGAAACCATTTACTTCTTACCAGGACACATGGCTTTAATCATCATTTTTACCTGATCAGCAAAGGAAGGGCAGAATTCACAACTAAAGGGAGCACCACCCCCCATCTTTTCCAGATAAAATTGCACTTTAAGAGAGAAAATAAATCCATACGCATTCTGATTTTACAACTTTAAACAATGAAATGCTGGAAAATGGCTCCTGACAAAGCACCCTGCTATACATTCACCCAGCCACCTGTCACCAACATCACCCTCAACACAAAGGGCTATTTTTATATAGTACTCTACAGATAATATCCCATTGCCATGGCAACAAGTTTTCCAGAAGATATGCTAGCCCATCAAGAGTGCAAAAGAGAACAAAGCTATTTCTTTACACTGGCTTATACTTTCCATACATGAGACAGAGTCTAACTTTTTTAAAGTCTGGGTTTTCTCAATAAGGCCTCAGTGAGTTTCAGCAACATACAAAGAAACCCTGAGCAGACACAGACATGCTTACAGCCATTTGGGGGTGAGGAAGAATTCACACAAGAAGTCAATCCTTCAGGGAAAGATAAAAGCCAAACTAACACTCAGCCATACCCCTAAATGTTGGGAAACTTGCTACTCCCCTGTCCAGCCCTCACCTGTCCCTCTTGGAGGTATGTACACTCAGGCCCCACTTGGCACAGACAGCTCCCGCTCGGTATACCGGCCATGCCCCGTTCTCCTTAGGGTCCAGGGCAGTGGTTCCCAGTCCAGTCTGTAGCCTGTGCTGGCTTTTCCACCACCTGTCCCAGGTCACTCCCGGCCCTCATTCATACACTCTGCCAGGACGTTGGCTTCCCTAAGTTTCAACGCTTCTGCCTCTGGCTTCCAGGTGGGTGAGGACAAGGAGACAGCGCCGCACATCAGGCACAAAAGAGAAAGTCCCTTGCCCCAGCAGCCCCTCCCCGGCCACAGCCCTAACTAGGGCTGTGTTCTCCACTGCTGCTGTAGGAAAACCACCTTTCACAGCTACAGCAACATGCCCCCACTGGCCCTTCCGATGTAGGTCTGGCAATGGCTTCCTGCAGCTGTTAGTCTCTGTATCTCAACATTCCTGTTCTCAGAACATGCCACTTCCTGCGGGACCCCAATTTCTGCTGGCTTCCTTGGTGTCAAAAGTTTCATCCTCCTTGACCACAGACTGCCCCATGTCCTGCTTCCCTTACCACAGGCACTCCTTAGAAAGGACCCAAATCCCTGAGACACACACTAAAGGAACTGCTCCCAATGCCACCTTGGGGCGAGGGGGTCCCCACACCAGAAGCAATACACTGACAGCAGCCAGAGTCCTACAATTCAACTCAAGAGTCCTGATACTGTCTCCATTGCGATGGTGTCCAATCCACAGGTGAAGGGCTCAGTCCTCCAAGATGGCCAGTCCCTCCCACTTCACATGTCCCAGACTGACTACAGACTGGAGGTTCCTAGGGCCCCTCCCCAGTTCAATTTGTTGGCTAGAGCAGCTCGCATGGCTCAGAGAAACGTTTCACTGACAAGATTACCATTTAGTACGAAGACTATGTAACCCAGAAACCTCCAGACGAGGAGACGCAGAGGGCAAGGTATGGGAAAGGGTTCAGAATTTCCAGGGCCTCTCCAAACACACCACTCTTCCCAAATCTCCACAGCTCACTAACTCAGACACAAGACTTCCTTACGTGATCATGGTGACGCGGTCATGAGGACCTGGTCATGATGACGCAGTCGTGATTGGTTAAATCATTGACCTCTGGTAATTGATTCAAGTTGCAGGCCCCCGCACCCCTGGAGGTCGTGGGCGGGGTGAGGGCTGGAACGAAAAATTCCAGCCCTCTTATCACAGAGTTGGTTCTTGAGGTCCAAAGATCACCTCTATCACAATACAAGATACCACTGGCTCGCATCACATAAAGAAATGACACGTTTTAAAAGCTGTATGTCAGAAACCAGGAAGACCAGATATCTGTTATTCTACATCACAATACAACACACACACACCCCTGGGGTGACCCCTGGAAGCAAGAATTCCAACATCTACACAGCATTTCCATGGAAGCCATAGCCTCTCCCCAGAGAGGTCACGAAACCTCCTTTTCTCTTTTAGTGTGTCTCCTTAACAAAGAACTGCGTCAACCCAAGCCGCTGTGAACAATCCTGTCAGAAGAGAAGCAGATGGGAAGAGCATTCTACAGCCAATAGGACAAGGGCACGAACACAATGCTCAGAAGCTGCTAGCATGACTGTCCCCATCATTTACCCAGAAGCAGATTTGCGGTTGTCACAAGGGGGAGGGACAGATACTAGTCTAGCGAGTAGAGGCCAGAGGATGCCACAAAACGTCCCCACAATGCACAGGACAGTCCCCACAGCAACAATCAGGCCCAAAACATCAACAGCGCCGAGGCACACAACCCTTGATGGAGAAAAATAAACAAATGCAAAGAATCAGAAATATATCCGTGCTAAATTTCCCATCTTTACTTCCATTGCCATCTCTCAGTAATAGGACTATCCAGCACGAGAAGGTATGCAAAGGAGAAGAGCTAAGACATTTTAAAATCAGTTTAAAGAGATCTTAATTTAAAAAAACTCAAAAAGCAGGCACACCAAACGAGATGTTTGGTAAAAAAAGCTGTCCATGAATAATCTGTTTCTCACAAGGCTGACCCTGAACTATGGGACAGATTAAGGCTGACCCTGAACTATGGGACAGATTACTGTACGAAATATTCTCTTTTGACGGTATCAGGGGCAAACACCACACATTTAAGAAAATCTCCTTAACAAAAATTTTCATTCTTGGCATTTATGGGATTTACTTCAATTAGCCAGGAAATTAACATAGGTGAAACACTTAAATTACCCTCAAGGGGCTGAATGCAGATATTTTTCTGTGACCCAAGGGCAAAGTGTTACAAATGAATGAAGTCAAAGGGAACATTTATACTAACCCAATGCTAACACCCTCCCCGTCCTGAACAAAAAGATGACCATGGTCAGATTTTGCAAGTCTGTGAAAAACCACTTTTTCTTTTTAGCCCATTGCAGCCAGGCTCTGAAGTACAGATAATATTGACAAATAAAACAGGCACAACAGCCAGCTGGCACTTGTTCCCGAGCCAGCAGAGTTGAGGGCTAGACAGAAAGGTCAAGGGGGCTCACCTGTGACTCAGGTGGCTGAGACACTGGTATGCAAACTACATACATTCTAAGGACCAGGGTTCAAGACCTGAGGCTGGGGTAAAAAATTAAAAAATGAACAACAAAATAAAGCTGTTTCTTTCCAAAAAAAAAAAAAAAGGTTAGGAGCCTGCTCACAGGCCCTGCAGGGAGGGCAGGCCCTGGAGGAAACAGCTGAGCAGACATCCCTGGGAGCTTCCTGACCCCCTTGCAGCAGCCACCAGAGGCAAAGGGACTGCACTGAAGTCTTTTTTGTAACCCCCAACTTGCCAGCACGGCTGCTGCCATCTAGACTTCGGAAACAATGAACTAAGAACTAAGAGTTCGAGACACTTCACGACTGTTCAAAGCAGGATTTCACTCTGTGCTGTCTGTGTGAGCCTCTTCTCAGAATAATGTTCTAAATGCACAAATAGAAATACTTAAGATAACAGGATCCTAAAAGAAATCCACTGCATACAGCTATCAAAATATGTAAAAACAAGTCAAGCATGTTTCTTCAGTAACACAATAAACAAGATTAGCCAGTGTGTCTAAACTATTGTAAAGTTTCATTAAATTGCCCGCAACAACTGTAATATAAAAAACATATCCCATTTCTACAGGTGATCATCACTGGGGCTGCCAACATTGTGTTTTGCTGCCTACATGCAGACTAGGGAAATTTCAGTTAGGGTTTAGTAAAAATAAAAATGCATTTTATGACATCTAAAGTCAGAGGCCCTTGACAGGCCAGATTTAAAAGATCTCTTTTAGAATATTCTGTGCAGGAGTGGGTATGCAGGTCATTCACATCTGCTTTTCAACTTTGTTTTCTGTTTCCTACTAGTTAAAAGGAAAAACAAACTGCCTAAAGACTAAAATTGAAAATAATACCTAAGATATACATTTACCAGTTCTACTTGACCTAAGAAAATTAATTATGAATAAAAATGCTTTTTTAAAATAAAGAGGCATGTCCTGATGGTCTAGTGAATAAGGTCACTGGACGCAGTCCACATACATCCCAAGGACTCAGGTTTGAGACCCGGAGCCTGGGGGGAACAATCAAAGTGAACAATAAAATGCTTCTTCCTCCTCTCTTCCTGTCTACTTCTTGCCTATTTGCCTTTATTTCCTGCCTGCACCTTTCCTTTAAAAAAAAAAGTGAGAGAAATTTTAAATGCGTGGTTGAGCAAAAAATGCATATATTCTGACACCCCTCCCCCAGGCTGACTAGAATAATTTTCTGCTTCAGACAAACTGGAAAACAAGCGTGGCAGAAAGACCCTCAGGTGACTCCATACACACAGGAGTTCTCACTTCCAGGAGTCTGCGCATTTCTGCAAGCCCCTCTTTTGGAGGGCAGACAACCTGCAGCTTGCTTCTACCCAACAGAGCAAGGCTGAGGTGATAGGTGTCACTCATCTGCACTGGCTCTCCACCTTCAAAGTCTTTACATTTTTATTTATTCATCGGGTTATCCATTTCAAACCCAAACGTAGAGATTTTCCTAAGATCATGTTGTAAAATGGAAGCAAACTAGAACTATTAATATTGTTAAGGCATACGGGCAAGGGTAGGATGACTTAAACATCATGAGTTTTCAAAATTCTATGCTATGTTTGTCACATTCATTACAATGATTTTAACTGCAAGTAACAGAAAACCCAACTCAAAATGATGTACGTCAGTCACAGGATGTTTATTATTTCACAGAAGCTCCTGCTGGCCAAGAAGCAGCCATGTCTGAACTGCCTATGGAGAGTCATGTGGCAGGGACCATCGGGGAGCCTCCAGAAGCTGAGGGGTACTAAGGAACTGAATTCTACCAACAACCACGTAGCTTGGAAGGGGACCCCAAGCTCCAGTAAGGAATGCCACTGGCCAATGCAACATTTCAGCTCTGTAAAATCCTCAGCTGAGGGCCCGGCGAAGCCATACAATGAAATAATAAATACGGGTGGGTTTAAGTTTCAATTTAAATTTGTAGAAATTCTTTATTGAGAAATAGACAAAAAATTGCAGTAACCACTAGAAGTGGTGGCCAAGCATCCCAGTTTGCCTGGTACAGCTCTGGCTTGAAAACCAAAAGTCCCATGGCCTGGGGCAAGCCAGACTGGCTGCTACTACTCTGGCTGGGATGTATTTGTCTGCCCCGAATTCGTATGTTGAAATCCTAGTGCCCAGTGTGGTGTTAGAAGGTGGGGCCTTTGGGAAGTGCTGAGGCCATAAAGGCAAAACCCTCATAAACGGGACTAGTACCTCATCAAAGAGGGTCCAGAGCTCCCTAGCCTTTCCACCATGCGAGATAACAACAAGAGGCCCTCACCAGAAGGCAACTGTGCTGGCACCTTGATCTTGGATAGACAATCTCCAGAACTGAGAGAAAAAGTCACCCAGTCTACAGCATTTTGTTACAGTAGCCCAAGCTAAGACACCTACCCACTAACAGTTGTATACTGAAGAACTGAATGACACTCAGATGAAATACTAGATTCTTCCCTTTAAGAAACAAACAAAAAGTTTGGGGGAAAAAAAACCTGGAAAAGAACCAAACTCTTCACAAAGTTACCGATAATTGGCAAAACAACTCAAGATTTTCTCAAAACTTATTTTCTAAGCCCTTAAAGTAGGGCTGTCCCTCTCCTAAGCATGAAACTAGGACAATGCTCAAATCCATCTTGTGTTTCGAGTCTTCGCTTTGTCACTTTTTCAGTCTCCCTACTGGTTTTCCCAGTGGTTCGGAATCAGTTCTCCAGCATCATCACCTTCAAGACGTCCAACGGCTTGATGGTGGGAGCCATCATTCAGTCTTGCCATTTCACCACAAGCCACTGTTACTGTCTCTCCCCCATAAACCACCCTGCATATCCCCATCTCCTTCTGACACCACCACCCTTAAAGGTAAGCCCTGTGAACTACATGCCATCTGAGACTTGCTTCAGGATAAGACGGGGGAAGGGAATAAAGGTGGGAATGCAGATGGAAGAACTGACCACGCAGTGTTGGCTGGGAAGCCTGGAAAGCAGAGGAGTTTAATGTATTAGTCTACTTGTTTGCTTGACATTTTCCATTTTTAGAAAGATTGGAAATAAAGCAAACCTATGAAAGTCTAATCAATCAGCTCAAAGGTCCTCTAATACTATCAAGAGTATGAAGGCATTTTTAATGTCCAGACATGTTTAAAACAAGTCCCTCAGTCATGTGACATTCTATATAAATAAAAACTCCCCGGACTTTCCTCAGGCATAAAGGTGAGTCACTGTGTAAAAGTAGGTACTGAAGATTTTTGAAAAGGAAACATAAATGAATTAGAGCTTATCAAAATGGCAACAAGGATGAATCTCAGAAACGTAACAATAAGAGGAAATACAAGTTACAGGTTACAAAGTTATGATACATCGTGTTTTAAGTTGACTAGCCATACAAAACAATATATTGTTTATTATAAACTAATGAAACATTAACAAAAAGGAAATACACATTGTTTTAGTGATATACACACATATCTACAAACCACGCATATGCATACACACCATATACACACAGACGTATAATAAAGTATAAAGAATTTTTCAAAATTTCTTGCGCACCAAATTTAGGACAGTGGTAACCTCTGGGGTAGGGAGGAAGGGGAATGGAACCAGAGACAGAACTTTCACACTAACTGGGCTGCTGTTCTTCACTTCTCATGCTGAGCGATGCAGTCACCTGCTGGGCAATTCTCTAGTTTTGCACACTCAAAATATTTGTATGAAAGAGTCAGCAAATAACTGTTATGAAAAATGTCCTCCTTTTAACCATGCAATGGTATGGGCTCTTGAGCTTTATCTGTTGGTGTTCTTTTTCTCGTAGAAAAAATCAAAAACACTTTAGCAGCACATATTCATTCCTAGTTTCTGTTTTAGTACGCTGGCCTCGATCTCCCTAAAGCATATGTTACAAAGGGATATGATATCAAAATGCAAAAAAACTGAAAACAATTTCATTTTAATTTTTAAAAAATAGTTCAGGCTAATAATTTAACAGAAAAAGTTCACATGAGTTTTGTCTTTTACTTATATTTTTGTCTAATTAACTTGTATCTAAAGTTGCTTCAAAGAATTAGAACAAAGCCTTGAAATATTACTTTTCTCCCAAAAGTGAGGCCATGTGCCAGAATTTTTAAAATAGCCCCTGCTTTCCACAGCTGTTTTATTTCTTTACCTCCATGCAAAGCTGCGTCAACAGTCAGAAGACCTTACTTATGGGCTTTTTTCCCACTCAATAATTTCCCCCATTAATACAGAATCAACAGTGTTTTATAAGTATTCCCCTTATCTCTGAGTTAATTGTCATAAAACTGGAAACTAATTGTGATAACTACTTGAAATATGCACAACATTCCTAAAAACTAAGACACCCTCTGAAAAGACAGATGTTATAAAAGAATCAAACCATTTGTTAACTCATCATGTCAAATACAATACTTGCCAGCTTGAGGTAGGTATTTTATTTCTACATTATATTTCAAAGGTTCTCTTACTGAAACTGAACAATAAAAATATTTGCTTTGGGAGTAAGCTCCCTGAGGTCAGGGACGTGTGAATGATTCACTGCTATAATATCCATGCCGAGGACAATGCCTGAATGAAGAGACACTCAAACACGTTACAGTGACACTGAAACCGCGTTCACAACACACCCGCACACCCAAAAATGCTGGCCTTCGACAACCAGGAAAAACTTCACAACCTGGGAAGCCAATCACTCTAACATACTTCCTTGCCTCGAAGTATGAAACAATAACTATTTGCCTGTTTCTCAGATATTATATTTTCTTTTAGAACGAAAAGTGTTTCATTCTACTATTTTCCACCTATCAGAATCCCGCTTTTAAAATAAATCAGCACATGAAAACAAATACTCTCTAAAGAGACCAAAAGGCCTTTAAATATAAAAAAGGAAAGGTGCAAGTAGGAACGAGGCAAGCAGGCAGGAAGAGCAAGAAGGAAGCAGCATTTATATTTTTAATTTTTTTAAGGAAAGGTGTGGGCAGGAATGAAGGTGAGCAGAGGCAGGCAGGCATGCAGGAAGAGAGAGAGGGAAGATGCCCTATTTTATTTATTTGTTCATCTTGGTTGTGGCCACCAACCCCAGGACACAAGAACCTGGAACCCTGGGATGTATATGGACTGCACCCAAACCCTACTCCACCAGGGTGCGCTGTAGTTTTTAATTTTTTTTATTTAGCTGTCCATCCTGGTCATTCCTCCTGGGCCTCGGAGAACCCAAGTCCTTAGGAATGCATGTGGACTGTGCCCAGCTGGAGGCAGCAGACCTAACTGGTACTCCACCAGGGCATTCCCAAAAGGTCTTTTTAAACAGGCTATTACGATGAATTAAAATATAATTCAAAATGTCAAATAAGCCCATGGAAAGAGTCTCAGCCTACGCAATCAGGAAAATGCAAATGAAAACAATGGGATACCATTACAAACCTATTAGAATGGTCAAAATCCAAAACACTGACAATGTTAAATGCTGACAAAGAGCAATGGGAACTCTCATTCATTACTGGGGAAAACTGCAAAATGGTATAGCCACTTGAAAAGACTGGCAATTTCTTACTAAACATTCTCTTATCACAGGACCCAGCAATCACATTTCCTGGTATTTACCCAAAGGAGTAGAAATTTAGGTGCACAGAGCGGTTGATAGTAACTTTAGATAAATGCCCAAACCTGAAAGCGATCCAGATGTCCTCCAATCAAGATGGCGAATGAGTAAGTAAACCATGGTGCATTCAGACAATGGAATATTACTCAACACTAACAAGAAATGACCCATCAAGCTATGCAAAGACATGGAGGAACCTTAAATACATACCGCTAAGTGAAAGAAGCCAATCTGAAAATGCTACACACCATGTGACTCCAACTATAAAACATTTGGAAGAAGACAAAACCATGGTGACAGTAAAAAGATCAGTGTTAGCCAGGAGTTGAGGGGAAGGAGGAATGACTAAGTAAACAGAGGATTCCTAGGGCAGTGAAAATACTCTGTATAAGACTGTAATGATGAATACACATCATTACACATTTGCAAAATCAAGAGTGAACCCTAGATAAATTATGGACTTTGGGTGATTATGACAAGTTAATGGGGCATCCAAGATTATAACAAATGTTCCACTCAGGGGGTGTTGATAACAGGGGAGGCTTGGCAGGTACAGGGGCAGTGGGTATACAGGAACTCTATACCTTCCCCTCAGTTTTGCTGTGAACCTAAAACTGCTCTGAAAAATTAAGTCTATTAAAGTATCTCTATATTTATATATGCTATCTATCTATACATATAAACTGAAAAAATCCTGACAATAGTTCATTTCCACAGCAAAGTAACAGGCATAGTGGTTTATTTTTACTTCAAAGAGACAAAATTAAGTATGTTTCTAGAATGTTTACTCCAGGTAAGACTTTCACCCCTCCTAGAATATTATGATAATCTTAACGGTATGCTTATTAAGAAGAAAACCTGGCTGTTACCAAAGAAACCACTAAGGCTAGTTACTGCCTCCATGATTTGAGCAGTCATACCTGTTGGGCCACTTAGTTCTGAACTTACAAGTTCCTGTTAAACAGGGAAAAAGTAAAACGACTACATTTGTTTGAAAGAATGCCTAATACACTCATGGGGTAGTAGAAATCAAGGCAAATGAAGCATGCTCTCACACACATACCCTCAAACAGACCACACCATCAGAGTGGTTGGTAAAAATTAGTTAGCGAGCGGCTGCTGACTTGGTTTGAATCTCTTCTGATTACATCTCCCTGTCCAGGATGCCTTTGAAGTTAATCTTCACCTGTGCGAAAAATAGTGGATTATCGCAATTTTGTTAGATTAAAGGGAAAGGATGTAGTTTGTTTGGCTGGGATGAATAAAAGAGCTTACAGCTCTGAGAGATTTTCTACAAGCAATCTTCTAGGCATGTCCCCTTTTGCCAACTTCTGAAGCAGTCTTTTGCAAGCAGATTTCGACTAGACATCAAGAATACAATCCATGCAAAGGCACTGTATCTTGGGTTCTTTTTAAATCATATAAGCCTCAAAGGCACATGGGTCCTAACACCAAGAAAATCCCCTCTCCAGTTCCTTAGTAAGAGAATCAAAAATTCAGATTCACGAAGCCGACCTTCTCTTTATCACTCTCCAAGTATTACTGACAACAAAATAAGCTTTAACAGGTGCCCTGTTGTCACTGACTTGCTGTGTGGCCTCAGTCACTTATTTCTCTTTCAGTTGATTTGCTAAATGGATTAAGCCTGGGACTACTAGAAGGGCCTCACCACGGTTTGTGCTTCCAGACACTGATTTTCTTTACCTGGTCTAGCTCACTGCCTCAACAGCAGTGGCAGAACTGTCTACATATTCAAGGACTTCTGAAGGGACAAACAGCCACGTTCTGTGAATACCAGCTGTCTTTTCAGAAGTTCTGATTTCTAAAAGGTGAGCGATTAGAGTGGCTAAAGTGATGCTCACAAACAAAGGCATCTGCATGCACTAGCAGTAGAAAATGCAGTCTTGTGGGATGAAAAAAAAATACCTACAAGCACAATGATACTACAAGGGAACAGGTGAAGCATAAAGTCCTCAGTAGCCCTTTGGAACTCGATTTGAAATTCCACTCACCACTTGAAATACTCAATGGGTGATACTTTCACGCTGACTAATGCTTTTAAGAGACATTTCATTTCACCTTTTGGAGCTGACATTACAAATCATCTTGCCATGAAGTATGGGTGCCGTCAAAAGACAAAGTGCTTATCAAGTAGTCTTCCTCCAAGACATCGAAGGAAAACAAAACAAAAACAGCATCTGCTGTGGATCATCCCCTCTACATTTCCAGGTATGGAGCAGCCAAAAGCAGGAGGCTATCGCATGCCTTACTTTCCAATTCTATCTCAATCTAAGTAATGATAAAATGGGAACGATAGCTGTCCCCCATTGTAGATGTCTGGTATCCACCTCTAGCCCCAAATAAGAAGCTTGGCTTTAACTTGACAGATGTTCTCTTGCAGTCCTGTGTCCTTGTTTTACAATTTTCCGTTCAATACAAATATTTAGAAATATGCTAGTGGGCAAATAATAGGTTAGATACATACATACACACATACCATACATATTACAAGTATATAGGGGTCAACATTAAGCCCCAGGGCCCCGGCCCCACAGGCACACACCTTCAAAGATCAAATCCCAACCAGCCACCCTGAGCACCCACCCAGGAGAAGGAGGGGCAGGAGCTTCGAGCAGAGGTTAGGGCCAAACACCAGCCAAAACAAACACCACTTCCAGAACAGAGAAAACTTTGGGTCTGGACAGCTGCAGAAATGGCAGGGGGAGGGAAGGGAATATCAGATCATCTCAAGGGAGGAGACAGAGAGCTCACCCAGCAATGCTAAGCTGCAGAGGAGGCTGATGTCCCCCGGGGGACAAGGGCGTCGCCGCCATCCCCGGCTGAGAAGCAAGCTCCCTCTGTGAGACCTGGCCGAGGCCAGGGTCCCTGGGAACGGCCCTATCGCGCCACCCACCCCCCCGCGCCCCCTAATCCCCACAGACATGGTTCCCACAGACCAGCAGGGGCAGGGGACGCGGGGACCTACCTGGTGCAAGGTTTCGGCGGGCAACTGTGACGCTCGGAATAGATCGGCCACGGGACCGGCGGCTGCAGTGGCCACGCCGGGGGCAGCCCTGGCGGCCTCAGGGGGCCCCCCGCCTGCGGTGCCGGCGCAGCGCGCGAAGAGGTCGGAGTAGCACTGCTGCTCGCCCTCACTCAGCAGCAGCGGCGGCCCGGAGCCGCAGCTCCCGCCCGCAGCCGCCTCCATGGGGCCTGGAACCGGTCCGGCGGAACACTGTCCCGGGCTGGGTCGCCGTCGTCGTCGCCGCCGCCGCCGCTGCCTCCTCTACTTGTAGCCTCAGCTGCCGGAGCCTCGGCCTTGGCCGCCGTCGCCACCGCCCCCACGCCCCGCAGCTGCCGCGCGGCCGCTTCCTCCCGGCGCGCGCCGGCCCCGCCCCCGGGCTTGAATGTTGTGCCTCCGCCGCGCGCCACATGGAGACAGGCGCGGTGCGGGCCAATCGCAGCCTGGGATCGCGCGCCGGCCCCGCCCTGACCGTCGGCCCCGCCCCTCCTGCCCCACCCCCGCGCCGCGCCAGGTAACTAGCGCACCGCGGTCCCTGGGCAAGTCACCTGCTCTGCCTGCAGCGCCCCGCCGGAGGGGGCGGGGTCCTACGCCGTTAAGCTCCCACTCTGAGCCAGAAAGGCATCTTTGGCCATTCTCTCTGGATGTGAAAGGAGGACAGCTAGACCCACTTGGAGACTGGCGCTTCTCAGGGGAACGGGAAAGGCTCCGATGTTTTCTCTCTAGGACGCTAAAGCGCCCTCCCGGAAGAGGGACTAGGCATGGGAAATTAGGCTTCCCTTTTTCCATTGCAGTATGGTTTCTGTCCTGAAAAACTGGAGGACAGAAATCTCCAAACGAACGCGGTCCCGTGTTTCCCCGTACCTTTCTGGGTGGTGACAGATTCAGGTCCCTTTTTCAGGTATGACTAAGACCTGAAGTTGAGCCTTACTAAGGATTTGAATCAGTTATTGCTAAATACTAGAACGAGAGGAGTTTTAAGCCCCTTTTGGACATCACCTGGTTCAAACCCCGTGTTTATCGAAAAAGAAACTTTGCTTTTTCATTTGCACCTTCTTTAAGCCAACACTGATTGAATATCTGCATAGCAGATGCGTAGACTAGGCCCTGAAAATACAGACCTCAGTAAGAGAGGGTCCTATTCCTCCAATATGAGTGATTCTTTTGGTAGAAAAACAAATGTTTTTTTTTAAATGACTGCAAAATTTGTCCAACTTCACAGCAAGTCAGCACTAGAACCCACATCTTTAGCACCCTAACCATTTGCTCCCTTCCTCCTTATTCTAAAGTATGCACACTATATTTTTGAAATGTACCTGCTCCAATTTCTGCTCCCCTGCCTAGTGCTCTGATCACTTTCAAGTGAAAAAAGAACCAGTGGAGGAAAAATGTCTGCCTGCCACAGCACTGAAAATTCCAGAATTAGGCCTGCATAACTTCTTGTTCTATCCTAAAGTTCTCTGTTTAAATGTCAGGCACGTTCTGGTGGCCTAGCCATTTAGGCCCCCTTGCATAATCCATATACACCCTGTGGTCCCCCGTTCAAGATTTGGCGCCTGGGAAACGACCAAGATGAACAGCCAAAGTGCTTCTTCCTCCTCTCTCTTCCAGCTTGCCTGCCTCTGCTTGCCTTCATTCCTACCTGCACCTTTCCTTTAAAAAAAGTCAGTGTTCAGTAAACCCCAACAAAATTCACAGGACATAAGACAGTGACTGCCAAGAGAGTGAGAGGCAGGAGGGAAAAAAGGAGGAAACTAGGTGGTAGTAAAGAGCACTAGAACCCTGGTGGTGACTGAGGTGCTAATTCAATATTCTAAAATGCAGGCGCTCTCTGGGGGTGGGAGTAGGGGAGGGAGGGAACTACCGGTGTGAGCAACTGAAATAAAATAAAATGCTTCTGCCTCCTCTTTCTTCCTGCCTGCCTGCTTGCCTTCATTCTTGTCTGCTCCTTTCCTTTAAAAAAAAATAAATTAAATGCATACAGCAATGTCAACAAAAAAATAATAAAATTATTATAGAAAATAAAAAACTAATATTCCTAGGAAGAATTGCATACACAGTACATTAAGCTTCACTTGGAAATGCTAACTAACGCAAAGGGGGGGAAAACCAAACCAGGGTTAATTCAACATGCATTTTAGAAATTGCTTTGATAAATAAATATATAGAACTCTCACCCCAAGTAGGATCCATTCCAAAAGCAGAAAGGTCTTATCTCTTCCTAAGATTTCCTTGTAAGGGAACCCTCCTATCCTGTTGGTAGGAATGTAAATTAGGGCAACCTCTCTGGAAAACAGTATGGAGATTCCTCAAACAAATAAAAATGGATCTACCATTAGATCCAGCAATCTCATTCCTGGGCATATACTCAGAAAAAGCAAAATCTCTAATCAGAAAAAATAGCTGCACCCTAATGTTCCTAGCAGCACCGTTCACCACACCCAAGATGGGAACAACCTGGAAGGCCCATCAACAGATGGGACTAGAGAAGCTGAGGTCTAAATACTCAATGGAATTCTACGCAGTCACTTACAAAAAAAAAAATGAAATTGTGCCCTTTGCAACAATCTGAATGGAACTGAAAGGGATCGTGTTAAGGAAAATTAGTCAGGAAGAAAGAGAAGTACTGGATGGTTTCTCTCGTAAGTGGAATACAATGAAACAAAACGGACAAATCTCAACAAAACTCACAGGACAAAAGACAGTGGTGACCAGGGTTGAGGGGGTAGGGGAGTGGAAGGAGGAATAAGATGGTGGTGAAGGCTCTGGGACTCTGGTGGGGGTTGTGGTGGGAAATGCACCCAGACTGAGGTGTGATGTCAATATCTTAAAATGAACATAGCATTGTAAACAAAAGAAATAATAAAATTATTATTAAGGCATGCCCTGGTGGAACAGCGGTTAGGTCAATCACCTCCAAAGGAGAAAACCACATAGCCCTGCGTTCGAGTCCTGAGTCTGGGTGGGAAACAACCAGTGTGAACAACTAAAATTAAAATAAATAAATAAAATAAAGGTGCCTCTTCCTCCTTTCTCCTCTGGCCTGCCTACTTGCTTTCATTCCCATCTGCACCTTTCCTTTAAAAAAGTTATTTTAAAAATTCCTGGCATCCCTATTTGTAAATTTCAAAGGTACATTCGTTTGCTTAAACCTCACAGTAACTCTCTCATGTAGGCTGAGAAAACAGTTTCATCTCCATTTTGGAGAGGAGATAATGGATGCAGAGGTGTGATTTGTCCAACTGAATATTAGAATTGGAGCCACTCTTCATTATTCAACTCAGTTTAATACATTTGACAGGCAGATATGAAGCATCAAAGACAGAAAGTCTGACACCTGAGCCTTTATCCATCCATCGCTCAGATGATCCACTTACTGGTTGATCAGCAAGTATTGTCTTTGTCTCTACTGGAGCAATGTGAGGGATTAAAACATACACAGACTAAAGAAAAAACAACCCCTCGGTGTTAACAATACAATTGATGTTATCCACAGAAACTGGGGTAAGGAATGGGGGGAAGCGGTGGTAGGGGTCCAATAGACGATGGTGAAGGACTTGTAATTTGATGGTGGGCAGGGTGTGTTGTCATATATTTGAGGAATGGGGAACCTGC